>JAVLVB010000659.1:247071-258893 GCA_032876305.1 Orestias chungarensis
GCTGGAGGTTTCTTCCTGTTAAAGGGGAGTTTTTCCTCTCCACTGTCGCTACATGCATGCTCAGTATGAGGGATTGCTGTAAAGTCAACGACAACACAAGCCATTGTTTCTGCCTGCTGATTCCAGCGGAGTGAATGCTGCAAGTCAATGACTCGATGCAATCTGCTGGGGTTCCTTAGATTGGAAACTTTTTCAAATTAATTCGTTTATGATGTATCTTCGATTTTAATTGATTTTCTTGAATAGTGCCTTGAGACGACATCTGTTGTAAATTGGCGCTATATAAATAAACTGATTCTTGATTCTTGGTTCTTAAAACACAAACGGACACGTCTTTAGTATGTTATAATATTTAGACTTGAGTTAGAGGGGAAATCATTAGCATTCTGGACAGAGTGGTGCTTGTTTGAAATTATGGGCCATTTCATGCTCCCATTTCCTTTAGTAGGTAATACATGTCACTTTTATAACACTGCAGAAGTTGAAGTGTGGAGGTGAAATGTTAAGTGATGCTTCAGCAATATGCAAAATGGAGAGATTGGTTTAGCCTTTAAGTGGATAATCCAGCACTCACCCAGCCACCACCATCTTTGTAGCACCACCAAGCAGATCTTTGTCCTTGATCAGTCCTTGCAGTGGAAGACAACCTTCAGAAGAACAGTAACTGTTTTTTGCAACCCTTAAGTAAAACATAATCATCTCTCCTCTAAAGATATATGATGTGATTTTTGTGAATTGTTAAAGTAATAGAACTATTGTGGCTACAACTTTCTTCTTGCTGTTCAATATGTCTAATGTCTCCATCTGCTCTCTATGCCGTAATATGTTGCAATATTTGTCAGTACAGCATGTACACCCTTATGGAAGCAGGAAGAACCAATTTCAGGATAATCAATAACTTTAACTATTCGCTTCCACTGAATACTCCAGGTAAACTAGACAGTCCTTTAACTTTCAGTACCTGATCCTTTTGTTGAGGGTTGAACTGATTTGAGCTGGAACTATGTCTGTAATGTTGAGAAAAACATTGACAGACTGAAGTTCAGAAGTTTAAATCTTTTCTCTTCTTTCTGAAACATCAGTAAGTTTGGTCAGTTTTCATCTAAAATTAAAAATCACAATTCAGGCCAAAAGTACAGTCATAAATAAAAACCAGGAGACTGTTTTAAATTATTCATCTTTTTTAAATACAAAACTTTTATTCACTCCAACGAGTGATAACAGCAGCAAGTCAAAATAAGAAGGTTTTTGTGGTTTATTTAAAAACAAAACCATGAATCTAACATAGCAGGAACTAAGCAGACTGAATTTAAGTGCCTGGAAAATGACTGATGTGACAAGGTGAGTGTTATCATGAGAATGCAGAGCAGAAGGGAGAGAGACAGAGAAAATCACACTAATTAGTGCACAATTAAAGTAAACAGGAGAAGAAGCGATGTTACAAAATCCAAAACTAATGACTGGCCAAATTTAAAATCAAACCAATAAACTTAGAACAAAACACAAGAAAAAACAAAAAGTATCAAAGGGATTAATGTTGCATCAAACATTATTAATGATAAAAAAATAATCAATACACAACCAAGTTGTCAGGAAATGGGGTTCTGTTTTTGTATTTGAACAGTTTATCCAGTTTCCACTTTGAGAGGTTATTCCAGGCCAGTGGCTGCTGTGGCTGAGGAGTCAGCATCTGCAGGTGCACCTAATCACGCACCTGCAATCCATGAGAATCAGGAGCAGTATAAGAGGAGCTGATCCCGAGTGCTTCAGTGCCTGATCGTTAATCCTTCCTGCAGTAACATCGACCGCCTACTGACGTGTATGTGGTCCACTAAACTTTTCCTTGTGTCCTGAGTGACTGTGTTTATAAAGTGAACCTGAGAGACCCATCAAAAACCTCTATGAGTAAGACCACCAGATTCATCTCTGTGCAATGTCCTCTGCACTAAAGAAACTCTGGCTGGCTGACCATGCACCTGGTCCGTCCTCAGCTGGTGTCGGACCTCCAGCTCTCTCTGTGTGCCTGAAATGTAAATTCTTGTTGGTCCGCTTTAAGCCAGAAATATCCAGTCTGTCTAACAGCACACAGAAATGCAGCGAGGCATATTATGTGTGTTTTGGTGTTTAGAAGAAGTGCTGTTTTTGGGCTAGTTGGTACAGTAGATGTTGGACATAGGTGGGAACTGAGTTTAATTAGGGTCATGGTTGAGTTTAGGATATAAAGAAAGACGAATAGACGTCCACCTAAACTCCAAGTGAAAACAAAAAGGCTTTAGTGTGTGTGCATGTGTAGAGGAGAGGGAAAGTTCTAACAACCATAAACCTTTAATTAATCAGATGGAATTGCGTGGTTCAAACAGGAACTCCATTACAAGTTATAGCAGAGAGGAGGTGTTCAGGTCAGGCTGGTCTGCCAGGAGATTCTGCTCTCTGACGGGTTTCTGTTGCATCATTAACTGCTAACCTGGCAAAACACTTTTGACCCCTGACTCAAACATCGCCGCTCTGAGAACTGGTGAACCATTTAAACTTGCTGACTTCTTTCATTTTCATGGTATAGCTTGAAAGGCATTCATGAATCAATTCAATTCAATTAAACATATCTGTCATGTTCATTTAATAGCATATTGGACAGTATAAGTGTTCAGTGTGGGTGCTGTAACATGGATTGATAGAGCTGAAAGATATGCTGGCATATTAATGGTGTTTAGTTTGAGTTCATTACTCTGGATCTGCTTTCTGAAGCCCAGAAGATGTGAAAGAAGCAGTCAGTAAGAGTGTACCCTACAACAATTGGTCAGCTTTAACGTGTGTTGATCTAATACAGGCTAACGGAATTTACATGGGGTGCACAAATGAAACGAAATTAATAGAAAACCAGCCAAGGATTTGTTTTAATTAAGAAAAAAAAAAAAAAGGACTAAAGTAAAGTTAGACCAAATGTACATAAAAAACTATTGCAACCAGAAACACACCTGCTGTTTTTTTTATTGTGGAAAGCATTAAATGAGCAGCAACATTACAGGATACTCCTGGATGATGAAAACCATCATCATCCTCAGCAGCCGCTTCAAAGTGGATTTTTCCCGTTTCCTTCTATTGACAACATCAAATAATAATTGAAGAATCAAGAATCAGTTTTTTTATTTATAGTCTCAAGGCACTTCACAGAAAATCAATTGAAATCAAAGATACATCAAAACAAATCAATTTAAAAAGTTTCCAATCTAAGGAACCCCAGCAGATTCATGGAGTCATTGACTTGCAGTATTCACTCCTCTGGAATCAGCAGACAGAAACAATGGCTTGTGTTGTTGTTGACTTTACAGCAATCCCTCATACTGAGCATGCATGTAGCGACAGTGGAGAGGAAAAACTCCCCTTTAACAGGAAGTAGAAGAACCAGACTCAGTACAAGCAGCCATCTGCCGCGACTGACTGGGGGTTTGAAGAGACAGAAAGCTAAATTAGATGCACAGGATACTGAAATAATAGAGTTTATAACAGCAGTTGTAGAGTGTCACTGGAAGCATCTGTGGAATGGTAAACATTTATATTCATGTTTCTTTCATATATATTCATGTTTCTTTTCATACTAGAAGTGTGTGCATATAACAAAGAGCTAGAAATTCCTGATAAGGCCTGTTTATTATCTCTCTGAGGAGCTGAGTTCAGAGGGGCACGGGAAGGGGGCTATCCATCGATCCCTAGCAATAAATCTGTTAGTTGGGGAGTGAAACCAGATGACAAAGTTTTACTATCTTTTCTTCCTGTGTCTGCAGACTGATAGGGATCAGCGAGGGGTCAGTGAGGGGTCAGTGAGGAGGGGGAATAACGGTTTCTGCAACAGTTTGTGTAAATCACATGTGATTTGTTTTATGACTCTGTATACTCCCTAATCTCAATAAAATAGCCTGATGCAGAAGCAGAGCTCAGACCCGATCTCGGCTGTCCATCCTGACAGGCTGAAACTCTTATATCGCAAGACGTTTTTTGGCTGAGTGATTGTGAGTTTATATTTTATTTGAACATTGTGAGAACCTGAGTACGCTGTCCTGAGATCAACCAACCTGGGGAAGTCGAAGTGGACTTCAACACATCTCAGCCCATGTTCTCATCCAAGGACGAAATTTTGATTTCAAAGGTGGGGGGACGCGTATTTTTAAACTCTTTGAACTCGCCGATAGGCGGTCACGTGGTTCATGCAGCTCAGAATATGTCCAAACATCTCAGCCCGTAAGTCCGTTTGAACGGCTTCTGGTGCGAAAACAACTTCTTTTACTTTTTCCCACAAGTTTGGGTGATTATTCAGCCATAATGAACCGATTACTGATTACTTCACTGATTACTTTCACTTTATTAAAGCTTTAGGCAACAGGAGAATTTATAATTATCAATATTGGAGGGAAACAAGATTGCTAACACATCATTGAATGCATTTAGGCAACTGATCAAATTGCTTACATAACATGAGAGAATGTCTGGAGTTTTTCATAACGTACAAAAACCTCAACAAAAGTAAAAATACCATTTATAAAAAGGAAAATGTGTTCCTGTACATGTTTTGATAGAAGACCTGGGATGAATGCTTAACCTTTGTAGAAGACATAATTATTATAATTTTTGCAAACTTAGTTGATTGTGTTTGTAGTCTGAGAACTTTTATTTATAATTCACTGATTAAAATATTCATTTAATTGAAACCGTTTCTCACTGAAATCAGATTACATGACAAAATAACTCAATTATGCAAAAAGAAATGACCAAACAATTTATTGTAAAATATGTCGAATGCAAAAAAATAAGTAAAATGCAAAACAAGCTTTAAAATAAAAAAACACTTTTACTATTTACTACGACTACTATACTATTTTTATACTATAACTATTTACATATATATACATGTGCACACACACACTCCCCGACCAGCACGGCGTTCCACAGCTTCTCCGTGATGTAGTCTGTGTGCTGCGAATTCTCCACCGCCAGGTACAACAGGTAGCGGCGCAGAAGGCGCAGCGGCCGCACTGAAAGCATCAATACAGACCAGCCGGCGCAGCTGTTGGTAGAAGCCCACGCGGGCGTGACTGGCTGAAAAAATTAGAAAATTATTTAAATTGAGAACGTAAGTTGTGATGTGTGGAATGGTAATCATTTATATTAATGTTTCTTTCAGGTATTCATGTTTCTTTTAATACTAGAAGTGTGTGCATATAACAAGAGGTATACATTTTCTGACAAGGCCTGTTTATTCTCTCTGGAATCTGGAGTGGATCATGGGAAAAGAGATCATTATTCGATTCCCAGCAGTTAAAACTTTCAGTTGAAGTATGTGAAACCAGCTAGCGAAACTCACTCCCTTTCCGTTAAAGTATGTGATACCAGGGAGCGAAATTTACTCCTTTTTCGTGCAGATTAATCAAGGCCAGCGAGGCGCGGGAACAACAGCTTCTGAAACACCTTGTGTAAATCAAATGTGAATGCTTATCTGATTCTGTATACTCCTTAATTTTGCATAAAAACAGTCTGATGCCAGGGGAGAACTCAGACCTGAGGGAACCATTGCACAGGCGGTCTCAGCTCTCCCTACTGCAGGAGGACTCAGATGATTCATAAGAAGTGTGGACATTGAGTTATTATTGAACATTCCAAGACGCCTGAATATGCTGCCCTGAGATCAACCAATCTGGGGAAGTCAATGAGGACTTCAACAGATGGAAATTTTTAAACACTGAATCTGACGGACCGTCTAAACCCGTCAAGCTAGTAATGAGCAGCTAAAACACAACTAGCAAGTTAAATTAGCAAGTTAAAATGCTTAATAAAAACTGGCAATATAAAATATTATTGTGATACGGAACATTCAGCTAACGCTTCACAACAGCAACAAAAAGTTTTACTTTATCAACTTACCCTAGAAAACACAGAGAATGCACGACGTCCAATGCTGGAACTGCTGGTGTTTGCAGCTGTTAGCAGAAACTCAGAGAAGCGGGCTTCAGCTTGAGCGTTTTTTCCTGCTTATAAAGAGTTACAATAGTCCAGCCTTGAAGTAACAAATACATGGACTAGTTTTTCAGCATCTGTCCTAGAGAGAATGTTTCTAATTTTGATTATATTCATAAGGTGAAAGAAATAAAGCTTACAGACCTGCTTCATATAGGAGTTAAAAGACAATTCCTGCAAATGTGTTAGCTGGACATTTATGGTCAAAATGTGGTGAAAAAATGTCCAGCCACATACAATGGTTCTCTATTAGCTACACATAGAGAGACCTCATTTCAATGTCCAGCAATCCTGTTTGACATAATTTTTGTCATGGGTGATGGTGATTTATTCTGTTGGAAGTCATCAGATAAGTACACTGTGGAAATAAAGGGGTGGACATGGTCAGCAATAGCATCTAAGTATCCGGTAGGGTTTGAAGACTGATCAATTGATACTAGGAGGATCAATTTGTCTTAAGATATCACCATCGGTGATATCTTAAGACAAATTTGATTTTAGGATTTTTCCTGATCCACAGATGGAATCGGAGTCACAGACTCCAAAAAGGTTTTATGTACAATAACGAATGAATGCAATGAGTAAAAAGTTCTTTTTTTGAATTTTCTCCTTAAACCTGTTAAATGTTCTGTTTTGACTGTAGAGCAGACTTTCAATGATCACAATTACTATTCAGTAATTAAATGGCAGGTACTCGTATAGTCCAGAGCACTTCAAATCGCTTTACACCACATTAACACATACACCTGTCCATGCACACATTCAACCACTGGTGATGGGGAGGCAGACTGTCAAAAGCGATGCTGTCACTGGGCTCTTTGAACAACAAAGCACACATTGTTTAAATTTGATTTATCATGTTTTGTGTTATCTAAATACATTCTGAAGGGAATCTAAGATGGCTGCTAGATTCTGAATAATGTGCCATATCTGTTCAATTTATTTCTCTGTCAAATACATTATAAAATGTGAAGATGAATTGAATACATTACAAAGTTGAAGAGACATGCGTGTATTTATTGAGATAATGTAATATAATAATATTTTCCACACTTTACTAAGAAATCACAGAGGATGAAGACTGTGGTTCTCACCTGTGCCCCAAAAGACACACTGCATGTAATGCATAACTTTTTTAATTGACTACCTTAAGTGATGTACCAGAGGGTAAAAATTGTTTTGTCCTTCAAGTATCCTGTGTGGCAGAGTATAAGAAGGAATGATAACACAGAGTAGTAAAAGCTTTATTATAGAAACCAGTTTGTTTGTGTTCAGGTTGGAAATGTTTCCCCCGTGAATGAAATTTTGATTTAGTGTAGAACATCTCTTGGCTTTATTGGCAGCCAAGATTGACAGTCGCCTTCCGGACTTTCTCCATTCTGACCTTGTGAAATTTCATTTTAAAGAATAAACCACTGTTTGCTGTCAAGCAGTTCCACTAACAAGATCCTTAGAGGATACTGTCAAACATTTCATCAGGTTTAGTTAGTGGGTGAAGCTCATTTGAAATTCTTCCATCCACACATGATTTGGTTTAGTCACAGGTAGTATTATTTCTTAAAGTCTGGAAAACACAAAGTATAACCAACTAACTGCTTTTTTTGAGTTTGAATCACTCCACAAGTAAAAACCTAAGGAACTGTATTGCATGTTTTGAAGGTAAATCGGCCATTCGATTAAGATAGGTGGTAACCAGGATCTTCTATGTTTTACAATATTAGTCCTCAAATAAAGACTTTCTAAACTCCTGTCGGACAAAGACAAGAACAAGGTAAATGGTTTATATGTATATAATTATTACCTAAAAAGTTAAGTTTAATTTCTATCATGCATATTTCAAAGAAATATGTATAGCATTCAACCAGTTAAAACTACGAATCTCACGTTCAAGTAGTCACAGTTCTGCATTCTCTACAGCTGTTTCCACATTGTTTCCTCCATCAAGTAACAAATAGAATTTACAATTAGATTAAGACTTAAAAAAAACAAACAGGAATGAACCTCATGAGGATTTTTCTCGACAATATCATCTATGAGTAGCGCTGTCATGTTTGGTGCATCACGCTTTGCTCTTGGAAGCCCACTGTCTGTCTTTCAAGAATTATGGGTCATCTAACAATGTTAGGAATTATGACTCCGGTGAGAAGCAACAGATCGTGTCGGCAAGAATCCATTTCTCTTTACAGTAGTCTTGTACTGGATACCAAGGAGTCATGTTCCTTGCTGCCAGACCCAGAAATGAGCTCATAAAAAATAACCACATAGACCTTGTGTGGTCCATATTTTATATCTTGAGTCTGGGGATTCACAAACGAGTCTCCTTAATCAGTCAAAATTGTCTGATTTATCTTTTTTCAATCTAGACAA
This sequence comes from Orestias chungarensis, assembly GCA_032876305.1. Lineage (NCBI taxonomy): Eukaryota > Metazoa > Chordata > Actinopteri > Cyprinodontiformes > Cyprinodontidae > Orestias > Orestias chungarensis. Next base: position 255,445 of record JAVLVB010000659.1, read on the forward strand.
GAGACCAGAAAAAACTCAAACTGATTCATGTAGTAAGACACTTGGAAAGAGCTTCGGCTTTTAAACTGGATGTAACCTTTGTTTGGCTCAATGACAACTAATAAGATTACAGTTAACCTATAATCTTTGTCTTAGGACTTAACAAATTTACAGGGTGAGGTAAATATAAGGTGTAACTATATGGCCGATGACTAAAGAGGCAGTTGATGATATTCATTAATATTAAAATTAGTAAATAGAGGGTCTTGTTAAAATCGTCTGGGAATTCTTATAAAACCAGTTTAGCCTAATTTAAATGGAATGTTTTTTTTGCTTTTTTTTTTAAAAAGCAACATTTTCTATCCACATAATATAACCTTAATAAAAAAGAATCAAGAATCAGTTTATTTATATAGCGCCAATTTAAGATAGATGTTGTCTCAAGGCACTTTACAAGAAAGTCAATTAAAATCAAAGATACATCATAAACAAATCAATTTAAAAAAGTTTCCAATCTCAGGAACCCCAGCAGATTGCATCGAGTCATTGACTTGCAGCATTCACTCCTCTGGAATCAGCAGACAGACACAATGGTTTGTGTTGTCGTTGACTTTACAGCAATCCTTGATACTGAGCATGCATGTAGTGACAGTGGAGAGGAAAAACTCCCCTTTAACAGGAAGAAACCTCCAGCAGAACCAGGCTCAGTACAAGCAGCCATCTGCCACGACCGACTGGAGGTTTGAAAAGACAGAAAGCTAAATTAGAAGCACAGGATACTGAAATAAAAGAGTTTATAGCAGCAGTTGTAGAACGTCACTGGAAGCATCTCAGCCTATGTTCTCATCCAAGAAGCTGTCTCAGCTAACCCTATAGAGTGAGACATCAAGAAGGTAGAGCAAAGGAGAACCGTCTGTCAAGACTGAGTTCCTCCCCAATCGGATTAGGCTGTCTTCTCTACCTCTTCCTAACTATAATCTTTACCAAACAGAAAGGTTTTAAGCCTAGATTTGAAACTAGACAGGGTGTCTTCCTCACGGACTGAAGCAGGTTCCACAGGAGAGGAGCCTGATAACTAAAAGATCTGCCTCCCATTGTGCTTTTAGAGATTGTAGGAATCACCAGTAAACCTGCAGTCTGAGAGCGAAGTGCTCTGTTAGGGACATAAGGAGTAATGAGATCTCTGATATACGATGGAGCTTTATTAGTGAGGGCTTTATTTGTCAAAAGAAGAATCTTAAAATCTATTCTAAGTTTGAAAGGGAGCCAATGAAGGGAAGCTAAAATTGGGGAGATATGATCTCTCTTTTTAAGTTTCATCAGAACTCTTGCTGCAGCATTTTGGACCAACTGTAGACGTTTAATTGCATTTTGTGAACTTCTTGCTAATAAAGAGTTACAATAGTCCAGCCTTGAAGTAACAAATGCATGGACTAGCTTTTCAGCATCTGTCCTAGAGAGAATATTTCCTATTTTTTCTATATTCCTAAGGTGAAAGAAGGAAATCTTACAGACCTGTTTTTTATGGGAAATGAAAGACATTTCCTGATCAAAAATAACACCAAGGTTCTTTACATTATCACGAGAAGCCAACCTGATGCTATCCAGGTCAAGTGGCTGACTAAGCAATTTCTTTTTTAGAGGTTCTGGTCCAAACATAACAACTTCTGTCTTTTCAGAGTTCAAGAGCAGAAAGTTTAAAGTCATCCACACTTATATGTTATCTAGACATGCCTGTAATCTAACAAATTGAATCGATTCATCAGGATTTATAGATAAATATAGTAGTGTATCATCAGCATAACAGTGGAAATTAACACCATGCTGTCTGATGATTTTACCAATAGGGAGCATGTATATAGTAAATAGAATTGGGCCAAGTACAGAACCCTGTGGTACTCCACAAGTAACATTGTCATTTAGATGAACAAACTGGGATCTATCAGACAAATACGATTTAAACCAGCCTAGTGCTTTTCCCTTGATCCCCACAGTGTGTTCGAGCCTTTCAATGAGGATATTGTGTTTGACTTTGTCAAAAGCAGCACTGAGATCTAACAGAACTAGAATAAACTCGAGCCCATTATCTGAGGCCATGAGCATATCATTTGTAACTTTGAGGAGAGCTGTCTCAGTAATACTATGAAACGCAGCATCAATCTGTGTAGGGCATAAAATTAATTTGTTGCCCTACACTGCGTTTTTCTGAAATACTGAAGAAATTTGAGTTAGAATGGATTCTTTGAAGGCTGTAACAGCGTTTTCCGAAAGACACCTACTATAAAGACATGTTCTTTCAGATTTTAAGTACTCGGTGAAAAAGAACTCAAAAGTTATCAAAAAATGGTCAGAAAGAAGAGGGTTATGAGGCAGTACTGTAACTTTTTCACACTCAATGCCATAAGTCAGCACAAGGTCTAAAGTGTGACCAAGAGAGTGAGTAGGTGTTTGGATTTTTTGAGTGAAGCCAATTGAGTCTAAAATGGCAGTAAAGACTACATTTAGGCTGTCATTTTTGGTGTCAACTTGAATGTTAAAATCTCCCACTATAATGATTTTATCAATATTTAACACTATTTCAGATAAAAAATATGCGATCTGATCTGTAAATTCAGAGTAAGGACCTGTCGGACAATACAAAATAACAAACAGGAGTGGTTTAATTATTTTAGAGGTTGGATGAGTAGGGCTAAGGGTTAAATATTCAAAAGAACTATAACTATTAGTTGGCCAGGGATTTATTAATAAATCTGATTGAAAAATGCTTCCTACTCCTCCACCTCTCCCATTACTTCGAGGAATGTGAAAGTTTGAATAATTAGAGGGAGTTGATTCGCTGATACTAACATAATCCTCTTGTTGCAGCCAGGTTTCTGTGAGACAAAGCAAATCAATTTGATTATCAAGAATTGAATCATTAACTAATAATGACTTTGAGGATAGAGATCTGATGTTCAATGAGCCACACTTAATAGTTGTACATTTTTGTTTCATCTGAGTTGTTTTCATCTTTATGAGATTTTCAGGATTAGCTCTTTTTAGATTAATCTTTAATCTATTTGGTTTTGGCCGTAGGCAAGACACTGTCTCAATGGGATGTTGGGTAGGTAACTGTAGAGAAGCCGCAGAGAGGAGTTCTAAACTACGACTCTGCTTCCTGTTCTGGACCCTGGTTTGTCATTAAGGACAAGATTTATTGATAACAAGCAATAGACATGTTTGCGATCTTGTTCCTTGGTAATAAGCCTTTATGTTAAATTACATTTAATGCAACCAAAAACCACAACAAGAGTAAATAAATACATAGAATACATAAAAAAATTTAAAAAAGCCCAAAACAAAGCCAAAAAAACCAAATAGAAAAAGTGAATTCATGTGTAGATCCCACAGATATTTTTCAGCTAGAGATGGAGAAGCATCTTGTGTTCTTACATTCTGTGTAACAAAATCAAACTTGTGATGTAATCTTG
>JAVLVB010000659.1:265524-283377 GCA_032876305.1 Orestias chungarensis
ATATATATATATATATATATATATATATATATATATATATATATATATATATATATATATAGCATCACCTTCATAAAAAACCAGACTTAGTTCTAATACCACTTTTAATTCTGTAATCAAACTTTTTTTCTAAGTAAAAATTAAAATTCAGCGTTTCAAAACGTTAATTCAAGATAGGAAAGAATAATTTATATTTATTTATAATAAAAGTTATGATATTAATAGTCTAAAAAAGATGGAAGGCCATTCACATTACCTAGAAAAGAAACAGATGGATAGTGTTAAGCTGAGTGGTGCAGTGTGGAACAAAAACATTACTCTGATCTTGCAGTACAGCAAACCAAGCTGGTTTATTTGTTTTTATCCGAACACAACATGTCTCAAAATGGCAGTCCTCCTGTCAGCTTCCCACAGTCCTCTTATGAACCCTCCAGAACTTCTTAATTGACAAAAGCTGATCCTCTCAGCCTTCCAGAGTGGGAAAAAAAACATACAAGTTTCACATTCACATTAAATAATGAAAACATTAACAATTAATTATGAACAAAGAAACATTTGGCAAATATCTTAACAGATATATAGAGAGAAGAGCAATTTCATTTGGAAATAAGTAAGGCTATGAAATTGTTGCTCTGTATGTCTGAGACAAAAACAGAATAGACAAAAGGTCAAATAGCAAGAGGTGCTGGATGGTTTAAAACTTTTTAGACCACATTTATGTTTGTGTATCATTTCTTATTTGGTTTTATTCTTAATACTATATTTGGAATTTGCCTTTAATGTTCTGTATAAACATGAAGTTGTAATTTTGTTAAGGATTTTGATTTTGTCAACCATTTAAACTACATCACACATTTATTCATTTAGAGGAATGTCTATCTTATATATTTGATAATTGTGTTTCCAGTACCACATGCACTCAAAGCTAAAAGATTAACCATTAAATTTAAATTACACACTGGACATTTAATCAGTCCATCAGGGATAATACGGAGACAAACGAGGCAAACAACCTTTGCATCCACAAAGTTCATTTTAGAATAACCAATAAGCCTAACATGCATGTTTTGGCTGTAGGTAGAGCGACAGCATGCAGGCTCTAAAAGCTGAGATTTAAATCTAAATCTAAAGTCTAACATTATGAATAAAGCTATATTTCTTAAAAAGTCACAGTTTGATCACATTTCCTTTACTTTTGTCTGTATTTACAGCTACTAAACACAACGGCCCAATAATAATGAAAGTGTTGGAATGGTGGGAAAAACTGTTAGACTAGTTGGATTCCAACCTTGGTTTGTTGATAATGTAAAAAGCAGTCGCATCCTGATGGAGAAATCATCCTAACAATAACCTCAGCCATCTCTCTCATGGTAAAGGACTTACCGTCTCTAGGTTTATGTTTTAAATACTTTTCCATTTTTTTCTTATATCCTGAGCTGATAAACACTAGATAAAGCAAATCGGATTTTTTGCAGCAGTGATCATCTAATGTTTGTGACAAAGTTGTTTAATACTAAGCACAATCGTTACACACATTATAGAAAGCAATTAGAGTGTAAGGATCTCTGAGAGGTTTCTAAGAAGAGCACATAAGTATCTTATTTGGATCATCTGAAGAGGCCTTCTCCGATTCTGGAGCACTAATTTAAAATGTAGGCAACACCTAAAGGTGATAAGCTCCTCTTGTAAGAAGAGACGTGATTAGCCTTTTTGTAAAATTTGAGTGACACTTAACAGAAGAGGTTAGTTGAGTGCTTTACTCAACTAGAGACCAAAGGAACAACCCAGGCTGGATTACTGCTTGGCTCTGCTGGTGATCACTGCATTCATCTGACCATGATTAGCAGCGCATTTAATCATTTTAATGTAAACGTAAGTAGTCATGAGAACATGCCTGTCCTGACAGGTCAGATCGTCTAAACCTTGATAAAGTGGGGGACATTTTATTTGCGAACAAGTAGGGGATGTCTGAGGAGAAGCTAAAATAAAGATCATGTATCATTTCTAATGTGGCCATATATAATGCAGCAGTATTTTGTAATAGAATGTATTCATAGTTTCAATGGCTCTGTAAAAGTGGCAGGAGTTATCAAGTAAAATGATGGCTGTAATCATGATCTCTGCCATCAGTAAAGCTTCACTCTAATATCACTAATGGCCACTATGGTAATTGTAGCACATTAAAGGAGGCACGTTATGTCTTCCTGAAAATTGATGACAATGTTTGGATTTACAGTGTTTCACACGTTCTTGTCTAACTTCAGTCATTTCCATAATTGTGTTTGACACAGGCTGACTTAATGTGATGCATTAGAGGCTGGCATCAACAGATATGTGTATCTATTAAAAAGCTTAACTACTTGCTCTGAGACGAGCCTGCGCTGCTGTAAGCTCAGCATTCGCACATAAAAGATGGATCAGGTGACTAATTTATCATTCTCATCCCTCTGTGTGAAAGCGTAACGCATTCTGCGTCTGATCAGAGAAAGATGAGCAGGAGAAAGTATATCCAGCCATGCAGCAAATTGTGAAGCAGCCCTAAGTTGTGCATCAGTTGAAATTTGAATCCCAAGGTATGTAACCTGCTTGTATCTTCCTGCTGGGGTTCCCTGATGCTGGCCCAGTTGTCTAACACATGACAGCTACAATCTGCCGTGGGACGGCAGAATAATTCAAAGTTCCTGGTCAGGAGCATCTGGCAGCCAGATGCAGGCATCAAAACACCAGCATAGCTTCACAAACGGACTTTAAAAACGATTATTTGATTAACCAGAAAGACCTTGACAGAGGATGCCAGAACTGCTCACCAGCAAAGGAAATGTGCTGCATCAGCTTAACCACAATAGAGTCAAGAATCGGTTTATTTCTATAGCGCCAATTTACAACAAATGTCGTCTCAGCTTAAATAATAATAATAATAATCTTGATACAGCATAAAGTCTATTTTAACTTCACAGCCGCTGCATGTTGTGCAACAGCCGATTTGGTTCTGCTGTGTTCAACTACTAATAACTTTGGAAATATTATTTCCAAAGCTAGTATTATTAATAAAATTCATTAGAATTGGGATCTACTTGGTTATGACAACATATTGGCTAAATAGATTTTAGTCTTGGTTATTGTTTTATTAATACTCTCTTTATAAGATTAGGTTTTAAATGACAATGGATGAAGAATTAAGTTCATAAACAAAATCCCATAATTTTGTAGGAAAGTATTTCAAACTTGAACAGCGGGTTTCCGTAGATAGAACACCTTTTAAGATATGTTTTTATTATAAACTGCCTTTGCTATTTGGACAAACTGGAATGTAAATAAGCTAAATTGAAAGGCATTGAATTGATTTCAACCTTCCATCAACAAACCTTAATCAATAGAGCAACCAAGAAAATAAAAATCAACTATAATATGTAAAAACCAAACAAATAATCAAAACTAATAACTACCAACTGCTGATTAAATGATGTAATCATATCACGATCCGGGTCAATTTGTATGCTTAGAAATAATTTGAAATGAGACCAAATTAGCACTGAAGTATTTCTATTAGTTATTGGGAGATAACAAGGAACACATGGTAAATGTTCACACAACCTGAGTACAAAGTAAATCAGAACATAAGGACTTTTGGATAAATTAGTGTTTTACTAAATAATTTTGCCTCAGTGGTGGATAGAATATCCATGCGTTCAGATCTCCATCAATATTATTTAGGGTTTTCAGACGGATTTCAAGTGATTGAATAGATAGGTAGTGATTTGCTGCACCCCCGTCTTCTAATACAATTTTACCCTCCAGGAATTTAAACTGTGCAGGTCATTCTGCAGGTGACTCTTCTAACCCTGGACGGGATCTTTTCATCCCCCACCTGGATTCAACTCAACAAAGGAATCAGTGCTTTGACACCGTATCAGCAATCGCTTAAAAAAAGAACTGTTATAATAATTAATTGTGCTCATTATGCGCAAATGCTATGTTGTAAACAGGATAATCAAACAGGGTAACCGTAGTTTTACCATCAGTTTTTTTTTTTGTGATATCACTTTTATTTTACAGCTGACAGAAATGACCCAATTTAGCACAATTGGGACCTTTTTTAAAACTAAACTCAGTAAGCTACCATTGCAGCAGTAAAATAAATCCTTATTACAGAACAATGGCCTGTTGCAAAGCAGTTTTAAGTATCAAACACAGCAAAAGAAAATAATTAGAACAATATTTAACAAACTTCCTCTGGCCAAACACAACCTCTAAGTTAAGGAGTGTCGTAGTCAAAGAAGCAAAGCATCTTGTGCAGAGCTGAGAGTTTCTCAGGACTGTGATGAGACACCAGTTTACCATTCAGCTGACTCATCATTCGTATCTATGGTTACAAACATGCTGTGGATTCTGAGATTTTCTCCTATCTTTTTGTTCTTAGCGGATCTACAGTCTTTATTAGCTGGGCTCAGCAGGCAGAAATCTTAACCCTCTGTCATCATCAGATATCCGTCTTACATTATGAGCTCAACTAGGAACAAATCGGTTATTTAAATATAAACCTTGTAGAGCAAGTGTTGTCTCTTTTTTACTTAAGTGGATCACCTCTGGTCAACAACTTACAGACACAGAAGGTACTGATGAGGCTCGGGATCATTCATTCATTCTCAGCTTAATTTAACACATTTTAATAACATCATTCATGATCCTTTCCTCCGTCTGATCTGAGACTATTAAAAAAAAGAGACATAAAACAAAAACATATCATAATTATATCATAGTTAAAACAAAAACATATCATAATTATATCATAGTGCCTAACAAGTTTATATGCTACAATATATGCTACATTTTCTAACTGCCACAAATACAAACATCTTCAAAATGGTCAAAATGGTTTTTTATCATAATGTGATTTATAGAAGCATGTGAAAAGTAGATTTTCTGAAACATCATGTGACATATTTAAAATGTGCTGTGCTGTAATTCTGAAGAGTCTTTGTAAAATAACGAGATCATTACAGAATTCACTGTGTTCTGATATGTCAGGTCCAGGTACATTACTTTTAATTGATGTCTCGTTTTTCTAATGTTGTGCACATTAAACCCATCTAGGAATATTATTTTACCATCACAGGTTGTGCTGGAGGTTTCTTCCTGTTAAAGGGGAGTTTTTCCTCTCCACTGTCGCTACATGCATGCTCAGTATGAGGGATTGCTGTTAAGTCAAAGACAACACAAGCCATTGTTTCTGTCTGCTGATTCCAGAGGAGTGAATGCTGCAGGACAATGACTGCATGAATCTGCTGGGGTTCCTTAGATTGGAAACTTTTTAAAATTGATTTGTTTATGATGTATCTTTGATTTTAATTGATTTTCTGTGAAGTGCTTTTAGACGACATCTGATGTAAATTGTGCTATATTAAATAAAATGATTTCCATACATTTCACTTTTAGTTTTGTTGTTTGAAGGATCATATTTTCTATTGCATGAGAAGATGTGGTGGTAAAAATCTGGAGATTGCTGCAGCATGTGGGCCGCAGTTACACGGATTTTAGTGCAGCATTGTTTAAGTGCTGCTCTTGTAAGTATGTTCCCAATCTTCTGATGTGAGAGTCATATTATAATATATCATCATATCTCCCAATGTCATTGAATGGCTAACATGTAAAAATGTGGCAGGAGTAACATGATAAAGGTGTGAACAGCTGACCACCAAGCCAATAATTACAGTCTTTTTACTGCATAAGATGCATTTAAACTAAAGAAACCCCAGTCTTATTTAATTATATGACAATATCAAATAAAATTTCTATCTATGATGTTTTGAAATTCGTTTAAGCCTGAACTGCCATCATCTGTGTTAAGTTTATGTGATATTAGCTTTCTCAAAGGGATTTGCTCCACAGAGTTCGCTTTGCATGTTTTTAAAGACAATTTTTAAGGTGAAAATAATTTACATGCAATAATGAAAACAAAACAGACAAACAGCTTAAAACCTTGCAGCCTAAAGCTTTTTAAACTTTATCAGCTGCTAAGTGAGAGCTGAGCATCCTGCAGTTCAGACTCTCCAATGATCTCCTGCCCTGAGTGTTAAAAAAATGATAATAAATAGCAGATTATTCTGTCTGTTAGCTCAGAATCACGGAGCCACTCATCACTCTGTTCTAGTGTAGAAACAAAGCAGATTTGTCAACTTTTCCTGCTCAGGCAGAGCGTCTTTGCGCATCCGCGCTCCATCCTCCTCCTCCTCCTCCTCCTCCTCCTCCTCCTCCTTGGAAACACGCCCAGCATCCTCCAGCTCCGTGGCAGCATCAGCATCAGCATCAGCATCAGCAGCATTGAGCTTCAGTCTCAGCTCGCTGCTCAAGAGCGACCCGGTCCGACAACTTCTCTAGAGCTCCAGACTGGCGCTCTCTCCCTCTTTGCGGCTTCTTTTCTTCTGCGCAAATCCCGAACTCCGTTGTTGTTTCCTCCTTGTTCCTGTGAGACTCGCCGAGCCTGAACGGACCAGGGAGGGATACAGATCAGGTAAGGAGGAAAAGTCTGCGATGTTTACAAAGATCTCTGCTCCAATCAGGAGGATGTTTCCAGTTTCGTTTTTGAGTGGATCTGCAGGATATCCGTGGAGAATAAAATAAAAAATGCTAGTTATTGTTCCCGGAGAGGTAAAGTGAGGTCCAGACTTTGCTTGTGTTTGAGCTGTCAGGCATGAGAAGTCTCTGAGGAAAGGCTTTTCATCAGTGTAGTTAAAGCTCAGAGGCTGAGAAGAGGTAAAAGGGAGGGATGGGTGCTGGATTTATTGTTGCTTTTTCATGGTTGGGCATGAAAAAGGATCATTCTGCAGCTTTTAAATGTCTTTTTATTTGATCAACCACAACTCTGAATGTGTCATCAAACCCAGTGAGTCCAAAATAACCTCCTGTGGTCATGAAGGCGGATCAGTCTGGGATGCTCCTGCATGCCGAGTGTTCTGTGTGCTTCAGTTGTGGACAGACACCCTCTGAAGATATGAATACAGTTTCCTCTCCAGCACGAAACCAAATTTTTCATTTTAGGGGGAAATGAAAGTAAAGAACACAGCGGCTGAGACAAAGCTCCACACCAGACACTTTTCTTTTTCTAGTTGTCTAGACAACATTTTTGATCTATTATTTTTTGTTGGGACAAACCGATCCAAAAATGTTACACAATAATTATTTTGTGCACTTTTGTTACAATTATATCTATTATCACATATTTTGATTAAATACTTTAAATTCTGTAAAACGTTAAAGAAATCACACGAGCGGCTTCATTCGGTGTTCCTGTTATCACTATTAAACAACACAATTAATTAGTACATATTTTGTGTATTATTATTAGTAGTATTATTGTATTTTATGGTATAAATTATAGAAACCAGATGTTTACAGTCACCTTTTTCACTGTCTGGTAAATCCGACCAAACATTCCTTATTTTAGGCCATTACAATTTCCAAAGTTATTTTTATTTACAATGTTCCACAATAGTGAGAGAACGAATGTATCACATATTTGTTTGCATGAGAAATAAATTCATACACTTTTCCAGCATTGCCCTTGAGCTGCATAACTCGAGTTGTGATTAATCTCCGGACTGAATGTTCTCAGAATTCCCCTTCATGCTCCAAATGTCATGAAGGTCACTATAACCAAATATTTTCACTTTAGTTTTATGTTCTACAGACATGTCTCCAGAATTAAAGATATTTGTGTGCATTTATTGATTTGTGTGCATTTGAAAATCATAGTATTCATTTTTAGTATTTCTTAATAAAATTTCTTCTGGCTTCTTCCTCCTGAGTGGCATTTCTGCCCATCTCAGTAAAGGACATGTTTCACTGTGAATAATGACTCCGTCTTAGGTTCACCTTGCATCTTCACAAGGTCTTTAGCTTTTGTTCAGGGGACGATTTGCACTCTTGGAACCACAACATGTTTGTCTCTAGGACAAAGAACCCATGTCATTCATGAGCAGGATTCAAATATGACATTCCAATCATGTTTATACTATAATTTTTTAGGCAGGGACACAATCAAGCATATAGAAAGGCTGATTGATGCAGCTCAACATATCCTAATGTTTTGGCTTAATCCTTTTGACTTTCCCATTGGCTCAGTGTTCCAGGTCTGTCCTTAATATACATTCCCAGGTGTGCCTCAAATTACCTTATATGTGTCAGTTAAGGTATTGATGTTTCCAAACTTAATGAGTAAATGTTTGATCAGATTTAGAGGTGGATGTGACTTTTATATGGTGCATGTAAATATCAGTTTTCATCTGTTATATTTTAGATTAGTACCAGCATATTTTGATTGTCTTTTTTACAGTTACAATAAATTTGATCTCTTTTAAAAAAATAAATGATTTTTGCTAATTTGATTTTCTTTGCCTTTGCAACAATAATACATACATTGGTTATCATTAAACCAGCGATAACCGTCGGCTATGTTTGTTTAGCACCTGTGCGTTTGCAGAAATTGGGTCACGGTGTGAGAAGATGCAAATCGCTCATTATTATTTTAATTTTGTAGGGGTTAAAATGAAAATCCTAAAAAAAATATACATCATGCATAGATGATATATATTTTTTTTAGGATTTTCCTTTTAACCCCTACAAAATGAAAATAATAATGACCGATTTGCATCTTCCCACACCGTGACCCAATTTCTGCAAACGCACAGGTGCTAAACAAAAATAGCCGACGGTGAAAACAGTGAACCTAACCTCAATTTATGTTTACCACTGCTGTCAGATAGTCCAAGCCATTTTCAAGAATAGAGTTCAAATGTTTATATATATACACATTTGAACATAGGCGTATCACCATTTATGACCTGCAGCTTCATTTACAATCTGAAAACATTGTGATTCAGTTTAATACTATGCGTGTTCAGGGTCAAGGGCTGTGGGAGGTGTCGGCTTCTGCTTCCATCAGTCACTGCGAGACGTATCGTACATCCAGTACAGGTCTGCAGTCTCTCACAGGGCCAACAGTGAGGCAAACAATAAGTCACCCCCACATCCACACTTAAGGTCAGCTTTGAAACTGCAGTTAATCTAACATGCATGTTGTAGAACGCATGGTGGTGACAGTCGGCCCTGACGATCACGATAAGAGAGCATAAAAAAACAGATTTAATTCTACTAAAGAACAATTACTAAGGCCTCTGACTGTCAGGGGCTCCAAAATACCATAAAAATAAAACGAAAATACTTATTTCTGCGGCTGTCAATCATGAAATTTATCTTTTTATTAGTTTTTGGGAGTAAAAGTCAAGTTAGCCACCCTGTCACCACATTTTCACTGTAATGCCAGTTGCGTAACAAGGAGACTTCTGTCCCTCCTACTAGTTAAAATAACTGAAATTAAAGTAAACATTTAAAATATATGAAAAAAGGTGAGCTGGAAACTGCAAGTGTCTGACCTTGGCTTGTATGGAAGTTACAGATGATAAATGTGAGCAGTAGGAGGTTGTGATGAAAGGAAGACACAGAGGTCTTAGCAGGATGGACTTCTCGCTGTCCTGATCATCATAATGAGGCCTATTGGCACATCTGCAGCAGACGTCATGGGGGGTGAAGAGGAGGAGACAAGGGGGATCCTAAAACTCCCTCTTGTGCCCTTCTGAGCAAGAATTAATAGTGTAGCTGCTGCCCTATGGATGAACATCCTAGAGCAGAGACTTTCATTTTGGCTAAACTGTGAGGACAGTTGGACCGGGAGGTAAAAAGATGGATGTCCCCTCATCCCTTCCTCAAACCTGAGCTCTATTTTTGATCATTTTTGAAATTGTAATTGAGTGGATCCAACTTTCAGTGAATTAACCACCTTGTGAACTCAGCTACCGGCTTCTGACATCTTCAGGAAGAATTCCCCCCCCCAGCTTCCACTCTGGACAGTGGTCAACCTACTGTGTCCAATTGACAAAGACATTTTTGGGTCTTTGTAGGGTGGATTAATTTCAGCCTTAGCCAGCGATTGTGGAGGTAGGAGGGGAAACAGAGAAGGAGAGAGAGGATGGTGCAGAAATCTGTCAGCTCTCAGCACCGACACTCTTATCCAAGTCATCTTCTAACGGATGGTGATATATGACTAAGGTGACCAGATTTATTATTCACAAAGCTGCCCCGGTTTTCCCTGGCATCCGTTCCTCCCGGCTCTGATAGTGCAGTGATGATATGTGGAGGTATGTATTGCTGTAACATTTGAAGGACGGCACGTCATAGAGGCTTCCAAAACAATATCATAACCCAAATCCATTAGCCATATGGGTTCCACTCCCCAGATTTGCTTGATGCAATTTGGGCTTCCTCCCACTGCAGACCCACAGTGAAAGGCTGCCATTAATTTATAAGCTTCTGCTTTTATCCCCTCCTTCAAGACAGCTTTCATTTCATATTTGTTTTACTGTTAGGAAAGTAGAGCTGCTGAGGGAATCATAATTATAATTATCACATGTAATCTTTTGGTGTTTTTTTGTTTTGCTATTTAGCTAAATTACTGTTGAATCTTTCAAAGTGGAAGTTAGTTTATTACACATAGGTTTTAAAAAGTATTAGAATTTTTTTTTTACCCCTTTTTATGGCGCCCCCGTGGAGTATACCCTTAGCATCTGTGAGGATGAAGCTAGAGTACCCAGATCTGAACCCAGGACCTTTGGCTGCAAGGTAACAAGGCCCTTTTTATTTATCTTAATTTTCAATAATAGCCAAATAATAAACTTTTTAAAACTCATTAAGTAACTTAATACTTACTGTTTGTGGCATTTTTGCTGATTAGCTTTAGAGTTTGGTGAAAGTGGTCAGATTTTATCGTCGGAATCGGGTCTATAACTGTATGTAGGTAAAGGTAGGATCAGTCGTTGTGAAACAAGTAGGAAAACGTTTTAAGGGCCTGAACATAAAGAACGCAATTCCATTACAAATATATGATGTAATTATTGCTATACTAAGAATAATGCAAATTATCTGATGGTTTCTTATAGTAACACAGCCCTGCTAGATGAGGGAGCAGATTTTAAATCTCTCTGAAATGTATTAAAAAGTAAATATTAAAGTTATGTTTATTTTCCTTGTTTGGATTTAAATATAAAACTGATTATTTCACATTTGTCTTGCAAGGTTTCGTTTGAGAACCTTTTTTATTTTTCAGAACATGAGATATATGAAAATGTTCTTGTTTATATCTCCTGTGTCTTTTCATTTGGTAGAAGAACAAATGAGATCTGATCTGACCACTAAAGAAAGAAAAAAGCCTAAAATAAAGACAAAGTTGTATTAAAAACTTTATATCATTAAAAAACTGAAAAAAAAGACACATTTATTTTTAAGGGAATGTGCTAAAGGTCAGTTTTTGAAGCTCTTTCTGAAACCATGACAGTATGTTGGTGTTTTGCTCTGGCAGGCTCTCCGGCTGCAGAAATTTTACTCAGTTTCTCCACCCGTGTGCTTCTAGCCAGCTCCATATCAGCCTCATGTTAAACAGCAGTTTATCTGAGAACAGCTCTCTGGTCCAGGTCAGTCTGCATCTGCCTTAACATTCCTTGACGTCGTTCTGGTCCCTGATTGTTCTGCTATCAGTCTCTAATGACCCAGTTTCTTCCAGCTAAGTCCTGTTGAGTCTCTCGATTTGTACCCTGATCAATTTAAAGAATCGGTTCACAGTCAACTTACCTGAAATGTCGGGTACTCAGTTCTGAGCAGAACATTTGGTGCAGTGGCACAAGTAAAAATAATCAGTTTCTACAGTAGTTTAATTTTGAGGGCTTCAGGTTAAATTGGTTCTATAGTTGTGTTGATCCGTGTTTATTAGCCCTGCTCTGTAATTGACCTCTGAACACATAAATAATAAGACCAGTTATTACTTCCCCTTCTGTCTCTTCTGTCCCCCACCTCCAACCATGCCTCCAACATCACCGTTACAGAGCAATAGTTGTATGATGAGCAAACAGAGACGTAGTTCAGGTGGAGGATGTGTCTGGAAATAACAGATGACCTAAACACCGTCTAACAGTGAGGATTATTTATCAGCCTGAGGGCTTCAATTCCCCCAGTTGCCACTCATGGTTATTAAGACTGCATCCACCTCAGTTATATCTGATCCAGTTTCTGAATGAATATTTATGGACCAATTTAATGTCCTAAGTTTGATACAAACATCAGACAAGAAGTGTTAACCAAAAGTAAAGAGTTCAGTTTCCCCCATGATTGTAGGGTTAAGTGAGTGTAACTGGTCTAAACTATAGAAACACAAACAGGCAACAGACTTCCTTCTGAATGATTGTTCACTGTGTGCTAAGTGTTTCATCAAATGCAGCAAGTTTAAAGTCACTTGTTTGAACTTCAGCTGATTTCATCATCATTCCAGATTTGATACTTATTTAATTATCCTGCATTTCTGCTACATCTTGTCACGCCTCAGATGCTTTCAGTAACTCTGCCTGTGTAAGCCATCTCTCACGCGAGTTGACAGACAGATCTGCGCCAGCAAATGTGCAGACAGACAGGAAGTAGGTAGCTGTCGCCTCATGGCTTAGTATATTGTCTGATATTGTTCGCTATGCTGCCGCTGCTGCTGCTGGTAAAATGCAGCCCTAACTTACCATAACTGGCAAGGACCCATTGTGGCAAAACTAAGTGCAAAACTCATTTTAATTATATTAGTTATAAAAGCAGATTTATTTTAACTAATTTTAGAAAAGTCATTTTATCTGAAGCCTAAGCAGAAGTGTGGATCGTCACGTTTTGCAGATTTCCTTTCCTTTGGAAGAGTTAAGAGACAGTAAGGAAAAACAGGAATTTCTCAGTTTTTATGTGGATCAGTATTTTTTTTGCATGCTAAGATGGGGATAATTTTGCTGCTAATCATGCTCTATATTACATGAACAGAAGAAAATGTAATGTACAGATAGAAATGATGGTTTCATTGATAAGACCCTAGCTCCAAATCCTCCAGCCGTCCTTGCCATAGACTCCATGTAGAACCACTGACTGGGATGTGATGTTTAATTTTCTGCAGCTCTCATTCACTATCAGTTACCACTTTTATGGGGAGGTGTCAGTTACCATAGGAACCAATGTGGTTGGCAGTCCATAGCATCCCCTGCAGGGCTGTGAAAGGAACACTTCTGAGAAAGTTGAGAAGATTAAGAATCCTCTTTCATTTTGTCAGACCTGACCAGCTGTTTTCTGCTCCTGTCTGGCCAAAACATGTAGAAGCCTTCATTTTCAAAATGTTAAGAATTAGATTTAAAACTCTAAGGAAGCTGCAAAAGTGTTTAGCAGGCAGAAAAAGTGATTTACTACAAGAAAGCCCAGAGATATACATCATCATATATTACCTGCTGATTTAGATTGTCGTCCAAAGGGAACGTTTTGTTCTTCTTTGAATTTATAAGCATTGATCCTATTATTTCTCTAAATGTTTAGAAATATCCAACAGCTGTAACGGTGCTCTTATTACACATCAGGGGAGGATAACTTAAGGAAGTCAGTAGCCCAGCTGTGGAAAAGCATAGAGCAATCTCTTTTATGCGTTTGATTTATTTTTAAAATCACATCTCCTGACCTTGACCTGATTAAACAGTTTTGCTAGAATAAATAGATTCAATGTGTTAGAGACTCGGCATGATGCTAATTTTATATTTTAGGTTTTAGTGGCAGGACAGCTCAAATGGAATTTCACCTGACATCCTTAGGCAAGACCCTTTGCGCTACTGCCTACCTGGCGCCTGCAAAAAACGGCTGCCTTGGTGTGGGTTACACCAAAAACGATTTCCTATGGGATCAATAAAGTATACATTATTATTATTATTATTATTATTATTATATTCATAAGAAATTAGTCACCCTCTAAAAAGATAAAGCAGAATGGGATTATTGGTGGTAAAAAAAATATATTTAATGTAAATTTTGCAAATATATAGAATATCTCATGTTTTTGTATTTTTCATTGTTTGGCTCCCGTTACTGACTGTTGAGGGAATCAAAGGTGAGATTCTGTCTGGGTTGCTTCAGAACATTAATATTATCTCCTGTCAGACGTGTTCGTTTGGTAAACATCAAACGTAAAATTTGACAGGGATATGAAAACATTTAGCAGAATTTTAGGCTGACTCATTTGATTCTGTGTTTAATTGCCTGTTTTATGTTTATCTTCAAGTTTCTTATTGGAAAAAGTTTATTTTAACGTTCTGCTGTAGCAAACCTACTACATTACCACTTCCTGTTTTTACAGCCATGTCAGCATTTGACAAAATGACACTCTGTTTTGCTCCATTGAATTGATTTGCTTCAAATATGTAGATACATACAAGCCTAGTTTGCATTTTATGTTCCCTTAAAATATGCACGAGAATCGGTCGGAACCATAGCTTTTGTCAGTTGTTGAGTGCTTGGACATGTTCTTAATGGAGCCTGAACCACAATAAATGTGGGTAGAACAGCAGGTGGATGATGTATTGTGTTTGTGTATGCTTAGTAGAAGAAATCTGAATTTTGTCCATGCATGTAAGAAGCTCACCTTCCTCCCTCAGTGTCTGCTCTTAGTGATGGCTGTCTTACCTGACGGAGCACTTAGTTTCTTTCTCTGGGTTCTTTTTCACTTGAGCTCGATCGATGGTTGTTGCCAAGTGTTAATGATGAGTCCTACTATTAAATGTGATGACCTGAGGCCGTATTCTATTACCTCTTGTTTTCTGCTCTTGCAGATTTCGGTAATCAAAGTTTAAAGCAGATGCCGTCTGGGACACAGATTGGTGCCAGAACTGAGTTATAAATGGCCTACCACAGAAGAAGAAGAAGTGTTCAGCACAGTTTAAAAGTGTTATTGTTTAATTGGTTTCTGTCCCCTGAGGAAACTAATGTTTTCTTTGCAACGGTGCTGTTATAAATTACTGCTGTACAAATGGCAGCATAATCACTTACAGTAATGAACAACCATCTTCAGCCTTTTCACAGTATTAAATGTTCCCATTTTTGACTTTTTATGGACTTAGTTGGGAAAGTGTGAAGATCTAATTCAGCTACGCCCAATAGTAATGCAGCGTGCCAAAGCTAGATGTTACTTTGTTGCGTGATATCAACCCCCCAAGACTCATTCTTTAACTGTCAAATGTGTAGAAAGAATTGCTGGCGGATTCCGGATTTTATTTTACTGATCATCTTCATGTCAAAAGTCGTGAATCGTCTCAGATTGGCTGCCAGGGGGGATAATAAGGCACCGCATGGAACCATCACTGCTGCTCATGATGGCCGTCTCAGATAGGACCTCACAGATTTTCATTTTGATGCTAAGCTGAATTATTCATGATCAGAGAAAATCAGTCTGTATAGGTGATGTCTCCATGTTATCTGATATTAGTCACCTGATGAAGATCAGCACATGCTGTAGGGACATCATGGCTAAATCATTTCACATAAGAATGACAAAACCAATAACATTGCTGTACGGGTAGAATTTGATATTTGAAATCAATTAAAATGGATTCAAACCCTAATGTGCTGAAAAAAAATTCAAGTCTTAAATATAAAATGTACACACTTCTTGTTTAATCCTAAATTAGAAACATCACCTGAATATACTTGTTTAATTTTTCTTTAATTATAAAGTATTGCATAAAAAAGCTCAATCAGCATCTGTTCTTTACTAAACGAACACTCTCAGATAACTCTCAAATTGGTGAGGGAACGATTTGTAGTATTGTTGGTATCTATAACTGAATAACACCTAAGCAAAGTCTATATTGTGTCATTGTTTTTTACTCGTAAAATCTCACTTATTTTATTGTATATTAATATTTCTTACCTTCTTATATTTTCCTAACAATAGACAATCTATTGTTAGAGTGTTAGACTCCAACGAGTAAGTTATATTTTTATTTTAAAAATAAGCAACATGAGTCTTTTTTACCTAAACAATCTGCATAAGAGGTCAGATACAGAGATATAGAATCGTCCCTTCTAGAGGTAGCTGCCTGTATTTTTTTCTGTCCTGGTATCTAGTTGTCTGTAGACAATAATGAACTTCACTTCTGTTGTAGATTTTTCTTATCCAAGTGCGGGAGAAGACAATTGATTAATAAGAAAAAGCCCGGACTTTGTCTTTATAAGTTTATTCAAAGGCATACAGTGTTTGAAGACCCTGACTTTGACCAAGTCAGAGAGGCAGAGATTACAGACAGTATTTATACCAGTACGGGTTTGTTATCTCAACTACACAGAGATTGGGAATATAATACCTAGACCCCTCGCCAGGTCGGAGGTAACAAACTTATTCATCAGGTTACTCTTTACCCTCCCCTTGAGGTAAATCAGTCTCAGGCAGTCTTAACCATAAATACTCTGGGTAATGGATTTATTGCCCATCCTCTCTAAATAACTAATGACACTAAGAACTTGTATGAGGGTTGAAAAGAAGGTAGGAGCAACAAAAAATATTCCCACAACACTTCCCTTCTATCTCTACAACTATACTGTCATACTAACCCTCTATTTATCTTCTTTCTCTCCATGCATGAAATTTCCAGTAGTTTCTCTTTCATGACAGCTTCAAATACTCTCTGTTCGTTCTCTGCACATCTGCAAGCCACTAAAAACTAAGATTAAAATAAAATCTACAGCTACATTAATAATGCTCTCGTCCTGTTTACCAAAAAACCTTCCAGTGTTAGTGTTGCATCTGAACTCGACATATAACAGGAGTCGAAATAAATCTACTAACTTTGTTACTGATAAAATAGCTAAAGTTAAAGTGTCATCAATATTAAGCCCATTACCAGTGTTATAACCAATCCAATCCATGACAATCCAAATAAGATCATGCAAATAAACTCAACCACAAAAACCTGAAACATCTTACACCAATGAATAAACTCCTCCTGCTGTCTCAAAATGTGATTCACTGTTTAAAAATTCTAATTCATAGGTGTGTATTGATTTTTTTTAAATTATTTTATTTCATAGGCCTTAGAACGACATTTGTTGTGAATTGGAACTTTACAAATAAACAAAACTGAACTGATTTGAAAACAATGACAAACTTTTGAATTAAGAATCAAGAATCAAGAATCAGTTTATTTATATAGCGCCAATTTACAACAGGTGTCCTCTCAAGGCACTTCACAGAAAATCTATTAAAATCAAAGACACATTCTAACAAATCAATTGAAAAAGTTTCCAATCTAAGGAACCCCAGCAGATTGCATCGAGTCACTGACTTGCAGCATTCACTCATCTGGAATCAGCAGACAGAAACAATGGCTTGTGATGTCGTTGACTGTACAGCAATCCATCATACTGAGCATGCATGTAGCGACAGTGGAGAGGAAAAAATCCCCTTTAACAGGAAGAAACCTCCAGCAGAACCAGGCTCAGTACAAGCAGCCATCTGCCACGACCGACTGGGGGTTTGAAAAGACAGAAAGCTAAATTAGAAGCACAGGATACTGAAATAAAAGAGTCTATAGCAGCAGTTGTAGAACGTCACTGGAAGCATCTCAGCCCATGTTCTCATCCAAGAAGCTGTCTCAGCCAACATAACGCCAGCCCAGGTGTGGTTACTATGGAGAGAAGAACACTAAGAGAAAACAAACGGTTAACAAGGTTGAAATAACGGTAACTAAGTAGATTGGACAAAGGAAGAAAGTAGAAGAGAGAGAAGTGGTCAGATTGTCCTCCAGCAGTCTAAGCCTATAGCAGCATAACTATAGAAAAACTTAAATAACTTAACACTATAGAGTGAGACATGAAGAAGGTAGAGCAAAGGAGAACCGTCTGTCAAGACTGAGTTCCTCCCCCAACCGGATTAGGCTGTCTTCTCTACCTCTTCCTAACTATAAACTTTATCAA
>JAVLVB010000659.1:283477-300735 GCA_032876305.1 Orestias chungarensis
CTTGTTGGCTCCATGCTAGCTAATGGGCCTCGGCTATCTGCGGGTGTTTCAATAGCACGGAGCCGAGCTTCCAATTCACACACCCTCGCCTCCAAAGCTAAAAAAATGCTACATTTAACGCAGGTACCATTATCTCTAAAGGAGGCAGAGGAATAACTAAACATCTGACACACAGAGCAGGAAAGAGGAGAAGCAGAAGCAGAAGCCATAGTACCTCGAGATGCTAACCTAACTAAGCTAGCGAGTGCTCACTACACAAAAAAGGTCAGTTTAGAACAATTACGGCTTCTAAAAACTTCAGTGGAGCAACAGAAATGTGTGATTAACGTGAAGGTGAGTTTAGAAAAGTCTCAGTACAGAGAATAAGGAGTAATAAGAGAGCGCGCGGAGCTAGCAGACGCTAACAGACGCTAACAGACACATGGAGCAACAACAGGAAGTGACGTCGATACGTACCACCGTCACCCAACATCCCAGCATGCCAAAAGCTGTTGGCATGCTGGGATGTTGGGTAGGTAACTGTAGAGAAGCCGCAGAGAGGAGTTCTAAACTACGACTCTGCTTCCTGGTCTGGACCCTGGTTTGTCAGTAATTTGGGGGGTTAATAAATTTGGCCATATTTCTAGAAAGAAGAGCGGCTCCGTCCAAAGTGGGATGGATGCCGTCTCTCCGGGTCAGACCAGGTTTTCCCCAAAAGGTTTTCCAATTATCAATGTAACCCACACCGTTTTCTGGACACCACCTAGATAACCAACGGTTGAATGACAAAATGCGACTAAACATGTCGTCACCGGTCCGATCAGGCAGGGGACCAGAGAAAACTACATAGTCCGACATTGTTTTTGTTTTCAATTAGGAAGAACCAAACTACTAGAACTATTTGACTTCAGTGCAGCACTCCTCCATTTTGACCATGATATTTTGTAGAAGTGACAAGAGAGCTGGTTTAGACTCTCTGTAACAGTATATAAACGTTTAAGTTTTACTTATAGATCAGACTTTTTTGGTTCAATAGATAACCTTTTATTAGAGCTGAGAAAATCCCATGAGGGGTTCCTCAAGGTTCCCTCTTGGGTTCCCTATTATTTAAGATCTACAAGCTCAGATTATTACAAGTAATAAGAAAGTTTACCAAACTATGCAGAGAATGCTCAGCTGTTGTCATGTTGTTGTTTAAGCTTCTGACCCACATAAACATAAGGACTCTCAGGAGTACAATAATAATAGGTTTATTGAAGGATTTGAGTTGTGGATCTTGAACCAGCTGGGGCAATGGACGATGGGAAGGAACCAGAGATCTGCAGCGGAATCCAAACTCGTCAGACAACGAACTGCTTGAAGGGCAACTTGGAGGAAGGGAGGGACAACGCGGGAGACCGGGGAAAACTGAGAGTTAAGCAGAACGGGTGAGGTGATGCAGACGGAGCGTGATGAACTATTGAGAACGGTCTTACTTTGTTGACGGATGGTGGAGACCCCAGGAGGAGTGAGTGGAGAACCTTTCCAGTGAGGGAGGTTGTCCAGGGGGTGAGCACGGCGGATGATGGAGGCTGGAGCGGGCAGACCGAGCTGAACCGGAAGATGGTGATAATCGTGGGAATTCTTGAAGGTGTGTATTCTGGAGATGGTGAAACTGGGTGGAGCACAGGAGATGTTCACGAGCACGACGAGGGAAAACAAAGTATCAAATAAAACAAAGGAGCAAATAAACAGAAACATAAACTACAAAAACTTCCAAAGAAGGATAAATAAACAACTGGAGGACTAGAGACAAGAGACAAAACTTGTGAACTAGAGTTACTACAAAGAACTACCGAGTACAACTAATACTCTGGCATCGAGTAGATGGTTTACCGCTCCTCTTATACTGGTCCAGCTCGTTTCCACCAAGTGGCTGCACCTGACAAGGTGAACAGCCGGAGAAGGGCTCCACCAGAGGAACTCTGGTGACGCCTAGTGGACAACCTACAAATAGACTGGAAAGACTAAACCTGACAGCTGTAGAATTCACTAGTTGAATATAAACCCAGAATTTAGCACATAGCTTCAGTTATTTCAGCTACAAACTACTTATTAGGTCCCCAACCTTCTACAAAGCCTTCTATAACTTTAAGTAAGTTTGTACGATTGAATGAGTCAAGTTTGAAGAAACAGGCTTAGTGTAGAAGTAAGTTTGCATTCAGTGCAAGAGCAAACTAAACTGAGAGGTGCGTGGCGATGACCTAGCTAAACTAACCTGGGTATGGTTGCACAGCCTCACGAAGATGTTAAGGAATAGAGAGACTGTAAGTGAGAGAGCGCACAGCGGGATAGTCCTCCTTTTGAAGTGGTAAGACATCCAGTGTTCTACCACTACTCATTAGACCTCAGAAAAAAAACCAAATTTTAAAACAGAGAGCAAACAGCACTGGCAGGGGGCCGTCACAGTAATATTTGGTCCACCAAAATGTAACTTAACAATTCATTAAGATGGTGATAATAAACAGGCTGTTGGACACAACTATTGTGTTAATGAACTAAAAGCCCACAATAGTAAATAAAAACTGTTTAGGTTGTTCTGGAACTTGTGAGTAAGGCTCTCTCACCATAAAACATGTCACGTGTCATCCTCCCCATCTTACAAAGCCCCAGTTTTTCAGATATGGGAGCATTTTCTGCACACCCATTGAAGCATGTGGCCATGTGTACACCTCAGCATTCAGTTCAGCTTTCAAAAGCTAAAAGGAATCCATAAGAAATGTGTCAAAGACCACAAAGGCGGTTAAACTGAAAATATCCCACCGTAAAACGGGAACATTCTACCCGTATTACAAAGCACTCAGGTGTAATAGCTCTGTTATCATTACCTATGGAGCTGAAATACAGTCCATGGCAGCATTCTTCAGGAACAACTGTAAGAGTGTAACTGAAATATACCAGACATGAAGCAAAAAGGCAGGTATTAAAGTAGCGTGATTTATTTTAGTGTACATCCAGTAAAATATATAAAAGAACCAAACAAAGGTTAAATCAGTCAGTTGATCAAACATCTTTATTATTCCCAAGTGGCTATTGTTATGTAAGCCATACCAAACAGTCAGCAGCTCATTTAAGGTCACTCAGAAACTGCAGGGACAAACAATGTTTGTTTTTTACATTTGGTTATTTGATATCTTAAAAAACTGAGTCCAGAAATAAACAGAAGTCAGTATTAAGTGGATGACACTACAAAAGGTTTTAGTTTAATAATAAAGAAGTTCAACTTTTGTATCTGAAGAACATGCTTTATTTGACTAAAAGAGAAGCAAGGCAATACTGAATATTAGCTCCTATGAATTATTAATCATTAGTCAATTAATCTGTCAATAAAATGTTGCCTTGCAAATTCCACTTGGGGATAAAACCTCTATTACTGTTGATATAATTATGAGAAACATTAGATACATCCTTGTTGCTTTAATGAGATTTAACAGGATAATTAGCCACCAGCCTCTGTCAATCTAATCAGCTTCAAGTAACTGATATTTAGTGAGCTAGCCTCTAAAAAAAAGTATGGAAAGGTACTGGTGTAAAGCATATATTTCTACACTGATGCAATGCAGGGAAGACATCAGAAATGACCTAGGAGAGCAGCTGTTGCAGAACAAAAGAAAGTTGTCATACTCCCAGCAGAAAACATCCTCACAGGTTCTCTCTGAGGTCAGACAACAAAATGAAATGTGAAGGTGAAACTACCTGAAAACCAAGAACCACGTGTCAGACTTCAATTAATATGCTCAAATTAAATATTCATCACAGTGTCATTAAAAAAACTGTAATAAAGTGCCTCTTCTCTTTGAATAGAGAAGCAACGGTGTCATGTGACATCCTCCACCACTGTGTGCCTTTCTAGTGATGTTCTGTCTCAGAGTGTTTTATCATTTTTGTACCCTACTGATGGTGGAGAATATCGTGGCTTCTGCTTCTCTGATGTGCCTGGAGAGGCTTGTAGCTATCAGGCCTTACCTGGTGTTCCCTAGAACCTCTGTTATGGATAATAAAGTCCTTTGCCTAAAGCCTTTTCCATTTCCATAAATGCTGAGGTGAACCCCAACAAATGTAACAGAACTGTTTCAACATGCTTCCACCAAGAACAGTGCAGTTGTAGAATCAGTGTGTTGTAAGAGTTGCTATGACATACATTCACAGCTTTGTCTTTATTCAACTCAAATGGGAAATTATGGTAATGGACCTAAAAAGGAAAAAGTTCATTTTGATTTAATGTCAGATATTTTAGACTTGTTGCCTATAAAGTGAAACTGCTGACATATAATCCTCAAAAAAGAAAAGTGATAACATATTTTTACTGCATGTTTAAACAGCTGTATCTGGTTCATCTTTCTTTAAGAAGTGAATTAAGTAAGTTAAAAAGGAAGTCTTCCTCAGCAAAGGTCAACAGTAAAATAGTCTTAGAAAAATAGAATGTCTTTTATTGTCTTTATACACATTTTACAACTAGCTTGTACAATGTATGATTCTTAAGTGAGGAAAACTGTAATCCACAATGATGATGCTTTAGCTGTCAGACTTCCTCTGTCCAAACTGTCACTGATAGTGAGACTCCATATAAACCAAAGAATTGTTCAATGACATTATACATACTGTGCGACCCATCAGAAATGGGAGGACAATATCTCTGCATCCCGTCAGGATGAAGATTTCCTCTCAGTAGCTCGTATAATACATCAAGAGTTTTTGTCACAGGATGATATGAGGTGGAAATGTGTTTCAAGTCAGAGTACAGAGCATCCGCTAGGATCTTACCTAGATGTTTTTATCAGCACTGATCTGCTGCCATGCCTGCCATATCACCGTGTCTATGCTGTTGCTCTAAAAACCTCAGGGGGGAAGAATAGGAAGATTGGAGACTCTGTAATATCACAGAAAAAAGGAACTGTGTTAACCTCGGAGCCTTTTTGTTTCAAAATGTATTTAGCTCACACGTGGGAGAGTATTTACACTAGCCGGTGCAAAATGTCTGCCTGGATGCAGAGTTTTGTTTCGAGATCATATAACATCTGTGACGCTGCAATTAAAGCGCTGCAGGAGACACAAGCTTCTCATTGCTCACTGCTGTTCTGCTGACTCCTTCTTTCTAGCATTCTCTCACCTGCATAGAAAAGCATAAAAGACAGTGTTGCACCTTCAGCAAGCATGCCACAATTTATCGCCTTGTTTTAATTCCTAGCAACACACATCACCAAACAGACTTGCTGGTTTCATCGTTATTAACGAGCTACAATGTTAATTCCTCTCAAAGGTAATCTAGCATTAATATTTGCACAGTTAAAATTAATGGCTAAAAAATGAATCTGGGGGATTTTATGGTTCAACAATGGAACTTGTGAAACTTTGCAGCATATTTTATGAGCCCATTGCTTCTCACAGAAAGGATTTCCCAAGTATCCCAGACCACATCACCGGTCCGCTCACTAATGGTCCTTGTCAAACAGGAGGAGTGAAAAATCTGCATCCTCAGACACAACATAAAGAAAAGGTGGATGGTCTGTTGATTCTTTTGTAGCACCTGGACTGAATTCCTGTTGCCCCTATCTGCAATCTCAGAATGGTAAAATTGGTCCTCCTAGAAAAGTTATTCTATGTTGATGGAAACTTTGTTTTAAAAGAGAAAAACTAATTTTAAAATGGTAAATCTTTGAAACAATACATAGCATTTTTCTGTCAATAATTATACTTTCTTCTTAATTTCCTAGTAAAACATCCAGTAACTCCTCTGGAGCAGACCCAGGTGCTCCCGTATCTGTTTTGATTCTCTACTGTTGTTTTTTGGGTTCATTTTAGATCGACTTGTTTTTTGTGTATTTGTAGGTTCTTTCCTTTTCCCTCTTTCTCTAGGATCTGTTTTCACGTAGTTGATCAGTCTTATTGAGTCTTTCTTTTGTGTTAACTAGTTAAACAGCAGTCTTTTGCATTGTTAGTTATATTTCTAAGTGTTTATTTATGTTAAATTGTTTTAGTTCTGATTCCTCTGTCTTTCCTCCATTGTCTTCTTGAAGTTCCTACTTACATTCTCCACAGAATGTAAGTAGGATGTTAATTGAACCACCTGCTCTCAATCCCACATTCTTTAGACTCCTTGGTTTCTTGTACTTGCTGCATGATTCCTGTCATGTGTCTTGACTCCTGTATGTGTCTGTGTGGTCACTCAATTAATCCATCACACTTCACAATCAATCTGCTGCTGTACTCCTGCCAATCCTGTCCTCCTCAAAAATCTCAAAACATGAGCCTAACAATTCAACCAAATCCTATTCTGTTGTTGTTCCCTTTCAGTCACAAAATGAAAAATCTTTATTTTGTTTCACTCAAAAGTTTTGTTTATCGATAAGCATAGAAAGAAAAACCCTTCTTAAAATACGTAATAAATTTTTTTAGCTTGCAAGCACTTTTGGGTTCTGAGTTTTCTTCATGTTGCAAACCAACATTACTGGGTTATTTGGTGTCCAAGTTTCCTTAAGTGTGAGTTAGTGTGCGCATGGTTGCAAAAAGAAAAACATACACAATCACACTTAGCCCAACAACCCTGCAAGGAAAGAATGTTTCATTGTGATCAAGACCGACTCATTCATTGATTGGCAGTCGTCATTATTTCGGGTTAGGCTAGAGTCACTAGCGTATGACATAGAGGTAAGGTTGTTGACACTGACATTGTTGATTTAACAAGTGTGAATGCTAAAGTATAGATAAAATATGCTATTTAAATCTACCAATGTAATAAAAATTGCAATAGCATTGCTTACATTTAAATTTAAATTAAAAAAAACATTTTTTGAAGATAACCACAATTGTAATTTTCACTTCCATGAAGGAGAACATAGTAAACATGTGGGCGAAGTTGCCCTACTCAGATTAGACCAAAACGGAAGATTATGGCCTCCCTGCAATGCTTTAGGTGTGCAGGACAATTTATCACACTTCCCTCTGAATAACTAGTCCCTCAATAATAATAATATACATAATAAATCCTCATCCTCATCAGTGTTTAAAAATTACACTAATGTTAATGGTATTCAATCTTAGAATATATATGTAAACTTTTACATTCTGGCCAAGCATGAGATGCACTTGTTAGAAAGCAGAAAGCTGCATGATACATTTAAAGGTTGGCACTGATTTACTTCCAAGGTACATTTTAGGTCTTAAAGATAAGAACTGTTTACAATATGCTATTAAATATGGTGGTAATTTGTGTGCAGGAAAACATGCTGCTGTGTGTTTCTGTTACACACAAAGGTGATTTTGTCGATAAGTATTATACAACAGTTAGTTCCGACCGAGTAATCTGATTGGACGAGAGACTTTCCATGAGTGCTGATATTCACCGATAACAGCGCATGGGAATGTTCACAGGTGTATCACTCTGCTTCATAGGTATTCTAACAGTTAATTAACGTTCATCGGTTTTTTATATCAATAGCACCGCAAAGATGGATATATATCCCCAAGTAACATTTGATCTTAATTACGAATGATCATCAGATGCAGAGGAGCACCAAAAGGATCTCAGAGAGCAAATCAGGTGTGCTGATGTGGCATCAGCTGACCTCGACAAATTGGAGAAGAGCCGAAATGAACCTAACACAGAAAGGCAGACAAATTGGGCATTAAACTCTCTTCTGTCATGGCTAAAAGTAAAAAATGTCGAGAATTACTTCAAAACAGTTAAGAAGACTAGGCCGAACACAGTGTTTGGCAAGGAATCAGGACCTTAAACCAGACTCCTTCATCCACAAATATGATGACAGTGGAGCAAAATATTTCACCATGTCTTTTAATGAAGAGACAAAGAACCATAAAGACCCACTGGAGAGAGACAGAGAAAACCGGAGGAGCGCAATGTGTGAGGAGCGAGGAGATGCTCTCTGCTCGGTCGCGTCGCTCAAGAAATATCTGAGCAAAATCCCGCCTGATGCAAAAGCCCTGTATCTGCAGCCAAAGAGGGTAATAAAGGCAACAAACAGCTTCTGGTATTCCATTATTCCTCTGGGAGTAAACCAACTGTCATAGATGTTACCCAGGATGTGCCAGGAGGCAGGGACACACTCACCCTACACTAAGCACAGCCTGAGAGCCACAGCAATCCAGAAACTGTCTGATGCGGGACTCGAAGCGAAGGAGATCATGGCAGCGAGTGGCCATAGGTGATGATTCTTTATAAAAACTAACGTTGATATCAAATATAATACTGTGTTGGAGAACATACATATGTAAACACAACTCATTTCACTGGTCTGGAACCTCGCTAAAAAGTTACTGGAGACCATCTATGGAGAGCCAGAAATGATGGAGCAACGTGCTGTCTGATCGAGATATCAACACATCAGAAATAAGACTCATGCCACCAAAGCGTCTTTCTGTCGATTCGTCTTTTAGTGGCTGCACAATAAACGGAAGCATTCAGACTAATTTAAATGATGCAAAGTAGCTTGAGCCCAGAAAATGTTAACGTTCGTTGCCTGGCAACAGCCTTGTTGAGGAACTATTTGTGTTAATCATCAAATAAATAAATAAAAAACAATCTTTTGCGGTGTAATATTGCTAACTAATAAAATGTGTTTGTAGAACTGTTGTATAAAAGCAATATCACACTCGAGGTCGTGCTGTATCGGTGAATATCAGCATGTGTGATTGTCTGCGACCTCGTGCCTTCGACCGAATCACACCAGTGCCGGTATTCACCGATATAGCACTCCCTCTCGTGTGATATTGCTTTATTAGAATGTGCCAATAGGAGAACAGGACTAAACTGATGCCATACAGGGAGAGGGTATAATGCTAATTCATGAATGACTTCATTACCAAGGTATTTTAAAACTTTATTTCATAAAAACTGGAATGGATGAGCTGTCATAAACCTGGTTGTTTGATTTTATTTGCGTGTGCTTTGATAACAATCAAATTTAATCACATTTAATTTAGGTTTTACCATACAGAATGCATCCATTTTGTTCTATTTTGTTTCATAGTTTACTGTCATGTTATGTCTTCTTGTACTTTTGTATTTATTTCCCTGGTCTTACATCCTTGGAGATTGAGTGCCATCCCCTGTGTGTTTGGTTTCTTCTCTCGTCCGTCTACCTGTTTGACTTCTCTCCCAGTTGTTGCCTGTTTGCAGTCACCCTCCTGTATCTTGTCAGCTCTCCCCAGTATTTCAGCGTCTGTGTTTCTGTTGTCATTCCCTGCTGGTTCTTCCATTGCATCCTGTTTCATAAGATGTTGCATTTATGCTCTTTCCTTATTCTGCTCCCTACTTGTCACATTGTACATTTTTTTTATGTTTTCATTATTAAAACACATTCACTTCCTTCTCCACATGTGCCGGCAGTGAGTCTCAGTGAGTCTGTCTGTAACTAGATATAAATACATTCATAAATGTCTGGTTGTCTGGCAGAGCTTTGTTGTGGAAATGGTCAAATGATTCAATAATGTTTTATATTTTGAAAAACACTTAATTGGGTTGCTAACCTAAAAAGCTACAAATGCTTTCATAGGTCACTAGTGTCCTTTGCTGCCTCCATTGATCTGAAAGCAAGTCAACCTTTTCAACGATTAGGTGCAGCTCCTGTCTCCCAAGTACAATGGATGTTGTTGGAGGAGAGAGTGGATGGAGGATGAGCGCAGCAGCGCTACACTGTTTGATAAAAGCACGAGCCCTGATTAAAGGACATACAGCTGGATGAAGGCTCCAACCTTCAGTGCTGTTGTTTAGTGGAGACCTAATGGTGAATCACAGACATGTTCAAGTAAACTGGGAAGCAGTAGAGCTCCACATTAGAATTACCTACATCTCTTCCACTTCTGAGCGTTGTTAGACATGAGGGCTCTTGGTCAAAGGAAAGGTTGATATAAGTAAATATGTGACTCTTGGTTCTTTTTAATGATATTCCACATACAGTCTGTGCCCTCACCTCACTATGGCCTCAGAATGCTCTCTACATCAGCATCTCTTTAAAGCTCCAGCACAGCGGAGGCTGTTCGATCATTTGATAATGACGTCTTCTTATTGCCTTCCTCTGTAGGTTTCCTAGCGAATTTCACTATGGGGGGTACCTGGGGAGGCTCTAAACTCAAAAGAGAGCTAATATGTTATTTGTAACTTAGAAAGACATTTTGATCTGTGGAGAAGTTGAGACAGAGACATTAGACTGGATCAGGTAGGACTGATTAGTGCATCCTGGTGATTTATTGACTGCTTTATGTTTTAGGTCACATAGGCCAGCGACCTGAAACCAGGGGAGTTTCTTTGTTGCTTTGTTGATAATTTACCTCCACCTGAAGAGGAGCTGCAGGATTAACCTGCTGAATGTGGAGAAATAATTTACCTGAGGCAGAGCAACAACTGAGAACCAGACCTTAGAGAAGGGGTTTGTCCTATGCAACAGTTACTTTGTTGTATGTTGTGATATTATTCCATAATCCCAAATTAAACCCGAAGGACTGCACTGAAACATAGAATTGGATCCTTTTTTTTCATGAATTCTTGATTATTTTAGGCTCTTATTTTTCCTACACAGCTTAATAAAAAAGACTATTCTGCTTAACCAGTGCCACAACAATGGGAAAAATCCAATGTAAATGAAAAGTAGTTTAATGTGAGAAACAACTGCTTTATTCTATACTTTGTATTTACCACTCATTAAACTGTTCATTATTCTTTGATTAACACAAAAAGGAGAAACACTGACACCAAAGACGCTTCGACTCTAACATTAGGATTTTCATGTAGGAAATAATTTGGCCAACAGTTTGTTCCTTAAGCATCTTTGCCACATACCGCTTTGGCTCTTAATATCTACTTATGCCAGTTAAATATGCTTAACCCACACCATCTGATCCTATGGGGAGCACTTTGCTTATTTATATAATGAAAGTATGCCAAATTATATCAAATTTGGATAATTTTTATATACTATATGCCTCATAAAAAATGTATTACAAGTCCTGTTGTTATAATTAATACTTTATTGCAGACATCTTCTTCAGAGCAACACCAAGAGTAGCATGTGACTTTATATTCCTGTAATAATGAGGATTAAAAAAATTATAATAATAAAACATAAATAATTATAATGTTAGTAGTATTTCATGTTAACAAAAAAATTGCCTTCAATGTATGAGTTTAATTAACAAATAGTATATTTAAAAAGGCACATTTAATTATAACAGACTGACTGGTCTGGTAACACTCAACTTTCAGTTTTGGTCGATTTTTGCAACCCAGTGTGAAAAAAGCTGTAGTGTTTTATCCTGAAGTAAGACTACATTTCCCATGAGCACCAGCGCATAGCGTGGTAAAATCCTGATCAGTTGGATTGAAGTACATTTCTGTTTCCAGTGTCTGTGTGAAGGATGAATAGTGATGAGATGATGAATGTAATTGTGGTGAAACAATGTCAGATGATGATGTTGGAGATAAGGAACGGGGGAAGTGACGTATGCAGTAAAGCAGTCAGTACATATGTAGTTGTTTTGTGTGGAAGCTAGGGTTCCTGCCACCCTCCTTAAAGTTGCTTAGTGTTGGTTAACGTGATACAGACCCACTCAACGCACAATCACAAAAGTGAAATTATTTATTAAGGTTGAAAAGTTACTTAGTCTTGCTTTAAGTAAAACAATAATAAAATAAGCAAAAACAAATAGAGTTATGAAAATAAAACATAGAATAGAAAAATCACCGATAAAATTGATGACATGATGTCAGAAGTTATACGGACTGTTTATTTTGTATTAGTTGTATTTATTAATTAAAGATTTATAATCTTTTAAAGTGAGAAATTTGTTTGTGACCATGGAACCAATAATAACTGAGGTTGCATTAGAAGATGTTTTTTAAATGAAGACTATGAAATAAGGAAATCCTCGCCCTGTGCTGAAATTAGACGCCGGGCCTGAAAGCTGGGGTTCTTGTTAGTTATATCATGTGATCCCACTGCTCCACTCCTCTGTTTCCTCTTAGAACATAAAGGGAGTCATTCTTGGGTTAATCGTTGTTTTTCTAGTCTCTTCCTTCCCCATATGTAGTTAAGTTCATCGTGGATGGTTCCCAACAATTCAGTGAGGGGTTAATTTTCTTGTATCATTAAAGAAGAGGTTCTGATAATAACGTTCCAGCTTTTTAAATGAGTGGTTTGACTTAGAGTGGTGACTTGCTTTTGGCCATGTTCCACAGTGTGGGCAGACGAGTCCTAACAGTGCTAACTGTTACTGTGATTTAAACAAATAGAAATACAGATTTAATCAGATTCTGTTGAAATATGCTGCAGGGTTGTTTTATGAAGTATGTTTCCAAGTCCTTGGACTTTATTGGAGATTTGGTGTTCCCTCCTGAAGGCCCCTTGTGTGTTAAAATTCTGCTTTTTATTCTTGTAAACATCAGCGCCGTGGCCTCAAACGTCGACACTGAATCTGCTGAACAGCCTCAAAGTGACAAAGCTGCTGATCTAATTCTGCTTTGTGTGAAGTTAACAAGCACATTCCCTTTGGTTCTTCTTAACAAACATGTTGCATTTTGGACAGCTACAGTCCCAGAGGTCTGATCATTGTCCCTTAATGAGCATGACACCTTCATGCTCACACATAATGAACCCACCTGTGACCCCCCACATGTGCAGCCTCAGCCTTCACATGAGTGCTGCTGACTGACTGCGCTGATGAGGTTGCATCTGGGGATGCCTCTTTCTGGCCTCTATGCTGTTTAGTTTGTTTTTACCAGTTTCCTGAGATTTAAATAATTAATTCTAATCTATGCCCTTTAGGAGTTTATTAGAACCAAACTATTAATGGTTTCACTCCACAATTATCTTACAGACATGCAGCTGCCACTGGAACAGCTGTGATAGACGGCTAGCCTAACATATATAAGGAAGTTCTGTTAAATGCTCTTTCTGTATATCGTATCTTTGACCACAAGCTAATTTGGTAGATTCAGTTTTATTCACTGAGCTTCCACGTTTTCATATCTGTCAAGGAACTGGTTTAGGACCCAAGTGCAGTACAACGTCAAGTAGAGTTTTAAGTACTTTATTTCTTTAGGCGTAGCAACAAGCAGGTAGTTTAACTGGCAGCAGGAAACAGTCTTTGGTTAACTCCAGGCATCAACAGGGAACGAGGAGACTGGCGAGTCCTCACAGCGTTGGCAACAAGCTGGTAATTCACCTGACAGCAGATGATAGGCCTTGGAAGCTCCAAACACCAACAGGAAGCGGGCAGGCTTGAGAGTGCTTCAGCCAAACAAACAAAATCCGAAGGGGACAGACAAAAGGCTTGTCGTGGACTGGCAGAAGGTCGGGGCAGAGACATGAAGACGTGGTCAGAGGCAAGCTGGAGTCAAAACCGAGAATTTAAACCAATAATCAATGCTGGAATGAAGTGCATGCTGCAACGACAATCTGGCACTGAATGAGGGAAACACTGCTGCTTAAATGCTGCCTGGCTGACGAGCAGTGATGAGCTGCAGCTGAGTGTGAGCAGGTGGGGAAGGTTGGAGCTGATAAGAGGTGCTGCAGAGAAGTAGCAGATCTCACAGCCCACAGCCAACAGGGCAGAATGTGACAGAACCCCCTCCCCCCCCCCTCAAGGGACGGCACCCGAACAAAGGCAGCAGGCAGGCCTAAAACTCCTCAGAGTCAGACCATTCCATGCCCTCCATAGGCGGTGCAACAGGTTCCGAGGGGTCGGATACAGCAGAAGCCTGCGAAGGGTGAAGGCGATGAAAGTCGGTAACAAGGTTTCGCATCGAGGATATGGCGAGAAGGAACCCAAGATCTATCTTCTGGACCATAGCCTTCCCAATCAACCAAGTACTGGAGACCCCGCCCCCAATGACGGGACCGAACCAGGGGCTTAACAGTGAAGGCAGGCGCCCCATCAGTAAGACGAGGAGGGGGAGGAGGCCGAACCACCGGAGACAGAGGGTTTTCATGGACTGGCTTGATCCTGGAGACATGGAATGTCGGATGGACACGCATAGTGCGGGGAAGTTGCAGCCTCACTGCAGTAGGACTGATAATCCTCTGAATAGGAAAGGGACCGACGAATCTGGGAGCCAACTTCTTAGACTTCACCCGGAGAGGAAGGTCCCTAGCAGAGAGCCAAACCTTCTGGCCTACTTGGTAGGCAGGGGCTGTAGAACGGTGCTGGTTGGCAGAGGCAGTGTAGCGACCCACCGAGCGCTGGAGGGTTGAGCGCGCTCGGTCCCACGTCCAACGGCAGCGGCGAACAAAGGCTTGGACAGATGGGCAGGTGACTTCTCTGTCTTGTGCAGGGAAGAGAAGAGGTTGGTAGCCATAGACACAGTGGAAGGGAGAGAGACCTGTGGCAGAGCTGACAAGGGAGTTATGAGCATACTCAACCCACATGAGTTGTTGAGACCAGGAGGATGGATTCTGTGAAACCAGACAACACAGAGCTGTCTCCATCTCTTGATTCATGCGCTCTGTCTGCCCCTTGGACTGAGGGTGGAAACGAGAGGAAAGACTGGGAGTGGCCCCTATCTGATTGCAGAATTCTTTCCAAAAAACAGAAGAGAACAGGGGACCACGGTCGGACACCACATCAACTGGGAGACCATGAAGGCGAAAGACATGGTGAAGGACAAGCTTGGCAGTCTCCTTAGCAGAAGGTAGCTTGGGAATGGGCACGAAGTGGGCCATCTTGCTAAACCGGTCAACCACAGTGAGGATGACTGTGTTGCCATCAGAAGGAGGAAGACCCGTCACAAAGTCTAGGGAGTTGTGGGACCAAGGTCGATGTGGTATCGGGAGTGGTTGAAGGAGTCCCGCAGGGGCCTGATGCAAGGTTTTCTGCTGATTACAGGTGTGACATGCCTTGAAAAAACTGCGGGTATCTGCCACCAAATTGGGCCACCAAAAGCGCTGGAACAGAACATCTACTGTCCGTTGGGAACCTGGATGACAGGTAAGCTTGGAGGAGTGTGCCCACTGCAGAACGTCAGACCTCAACACTTCAGGAACATAGAGGCAGTTGGGAGGACAGGCACTGGGTCCCGGCTGCCCCTCAGTGGCAGATCTCACTATCTCCTCAATGTCTCAAGTTAGAGTGGCGACAACACAAGAAGGAGGAAGGATGGATACAGGATCGTCGGTAGATTCCTCCTCACTTTGGAACTGCCGGGACAAGGCGTCTGCTTTAATGTTGCGTGATCCAGGGCGGTATGAAAGGATAAAGTTGAATCTAGTGAAGAAAAGAGACCAACGGGCCTGACGATAATTGAGTCTTTTGGCAGAGTGAAGGTACTCAAGGTTCTTGTGATCAGTCCAAATCAAAAATGGTTCCTTAGTACCTTCCAGCAAATGGCGCCATACTTCTAGGGCTTCCTTTACGGCCAGTAGCTCCCTGTTGCCGAAGTCATAATTATTTTCTGTCGAGGAAAGACGTCGAGAAAAAAAGGCACAGGGACGGAGTTTCTGGTCAACTACTGACCTTTGGGAGAGAACAGCACCAACCCCCACATCAGAGGCATCCACCTCAACGTCAAATTGCTGACTGGGGTCCGGTAATTGGAGGATGGGTGCTGAGGTGAATCTAGATTTGAGATCCTTGTAAGCTTCATCAGCAGCAGGAGTCCTTTGAAATGACACATTGGAACTGGTTAGGGCAGTCAAGAATCGAGAATCAAGAATCAGTTTATTTATATAGCGCCAATTTACAACAGGGGTCGTCTCAAGGCACTTCACAAAAAAATAAATTAAAATCAAAGATACATTCTAAAAAATCAAATTGAAAAAATTTCCAATTTAAGGAACCCCAGCAGATTGCATCGAGTCATTGACTTGCAGCATTCACTCCACTGGAATCAGCAGGCAGAAACAATGACTTGTTGTCGTTGACTTTACAGCAATCCCTCATACTGAGCATGCATGTAGCGACAGTGGAGAGGAAAAACTCCCCTTTAACAGGAAGAAACCTCCAGCAGAACCAGGCTGAGAACAAGCAGCCATCTGCCACGACCGACTGGGGGTTTGAAAAGACAGAAAGCTAAATTAGAAGCAAAGGATACTGAAATAAAAGAGTTTATAGCAGCAGTTGTAGAACGTCACTGGAAGCATCTCAGGCCATGTTCTCATCCAAGAAGCTGTCTCAGCTAACAGAACGACCGCCCAGGTGTGGTTACTATGGAGTGAAAAACACAAAGAGAAAACAAAAGGTTAACAAGGTTGAAATAACGGTAACTAAGTAGATTGGATAAAGGAAGAAAGTAGAAGAGAGAGAAGTTGTCAGATTGTTGGGTGTCTGCCTCACAGACTAAAGCTGGAAGCTGGTTCCACAGGAGAGGAGCCTGATAACTGAAAGATCTGCCTCCCATTGTGCTTTTAGAGATTCTAGGAACCGCCAGTAAACCTGCAGTCTGAGAGCGAAGTGCTGTGTTTGGGACATAAGGAGTAATCAGATCTCTGATATACGATGGAGCTTTATTATTGAGGGCTTTATATGTCAAAAGAAGAATCTTAAAATCTATTCTAAGTTTGAAAGGGAGCCAATGAAGGGAAGCTAAAATTGGGGAGATATGATCTCTCTTTTTAAGCTTCATCAGAACTCTTGATGCAGCATTTTGGACCGACTGTAGACTTTTAATCGCATTTTGTGAACTTCCTGCTAATAAAGAGTTATAATGGTCCAGCCTTGAAGTAACAAATGCATGGACTAGCTTTTCAAATTCCATCCTAGAGAGAATATTTCTAATTTGTGCTATATTCCTAAAATGAAAGAAGGAAATCTTACAGACCTGTTTTGTATGAGACTTGAAAGACATTTCCTGATGAAAAATAACACCAAGGTTCTTTAGATTGTCACCAGATACCAGCCTGATTCTATCCAGGTCAAGTGGCTGACTAAGGAATTTCTTTTTTAGGGGTTCTGGTCCAAAGATAACAACTTCTGTCTTTTCAGAGTTCAAGAGCAGAAAGTTTAATGTCATCCACATTTTTATGTCATCTAGACATGCCTGTAATCTACCAAACTGACTGGATTCATCGGGATGTATAGATAAATACAGTTATGTATCATCAGCATAACAGTGGAAATTAACACCATGCTGTCTGATGATTTTACCAATAGGGAGCATGTATATAGTAAATAGAATTGGGCCAAGTACAGAACCCTGTGGTACTCCACAAGTAACCTTACAATGCGGAGAAGATTTGTCATTCAAATGAACAAACTGGGATCTATCATACAAATACGATTTAAACCAGCCTAGT
>JAVLVB010000660.1:2281-26772 GCA_032876305.1 Orestias chungarensis
CCCCAGTCGGTCGTGGCAGATGGCTGCTTGTACTGAGCCTGGTTCTGCTGGAGGTTTCTTCCTGTTAAAGGGGAGTTTTTCCTCTCCACTGTCGCTACATGCATGCTCAGTATGAGAGATTGCTGTAAAGTCAACGACAACACAAGCCATTGTTTCTGCCTGCTGATTCCAGAGGAGTGAATGCTGCAAGTCAATGACTTGATGCAATCTGCTGGGGTTCCTTATATTGGAAACTTTTTCAAATTGATTTGTTAGAATGTATCTTTGATTTTAATTGATTCTATGCGAAGTGCCTTGAGACGACCCCTGTTGTAAATTGGCGCTATATAAAAAATCTGATTCTTGATTCTTGATTCTTTATTTTTACCCTTCGATAATAATATAAGCCGGCCCTGGCCCAGGGACCCACCGAATTATCAGACCCGTCCTGAATAACTGTGTGGTAGAATTCACTATTAATTGAGCCTACATCTTGGGCCGGTCTGGATTGATTGCCGCCCGTTCGATTAAAGCACGTGAAATTACCTGTTTCAGGGGCCTGGAAGGTTCCGGAGCCAGTTTTATTGGAGATAACAGGGAAAATATTTGATAGAGATGTACAGTTAGGCGGGCTGGCCATGCGATTTAAGTTTATCATACAACTAAATCTATCAGAAATAAGGGTGCCGGTGTAATGTAAAGAGAGGATCTGGCCCTGGCAGATCATGGCCCTGGCACTCTCCCGAGCCTGACCTGTTAACCATTGCAACCACAAATTATCAGCGGTGTAACCGGTGTTTAATTTAACGAGCATAAGTACACGTCATATCCTCTATACGAGGTTTTTTCTTTCGCCCTCCGCAATTAATGACGTCGCATAAGACAAAAGTCCATGCCGTGGTGTCGCCGAGTTTGTATTCTAGTTTTACCCCACCATGATTTTCTAAGCATTGATGCTTTTTATTCGGGTTCGAAGATGTGTTCTGTATAGTACGAGTTCCGTGGTTTGATTGTTGTTATTAGCGGTGGCTGAGGTGTAGTTTGTCTGATTATTTTGTAGATTGTTAATGTTATTTCTGTAAATTGAATGCCACAAGCCCAAAGCAAAAACTATCATAAAATGTCCAAAACACAATAAACAAACAAAGGACTTGATTTGACATCTTGGCTCATCCCGCAGGATGGGTTGAGTGGGAGAGAAACTTCAACCACTATTGATGTCCTCTTCGACACTGAGAGTAAACTACCTCAGTGTCTATGTTGTGCTCACCACCAGGGGATTATTCTGTCCTTTCTGTCGAGTTGGGAGCTGCCTGGCGCTTGTCGCCTTCTTCGTCAGGTGCAGGGTCTCTTGCGTTGTCCTGTAGGTCTTTGGTGTGTCTGCTGCAATGTACGCTGAGGTTATTCTGCCGTGGTGCACTGGCTCCAATGGAATCACGTCTCGCCTTTCCCTTGTAGCCTCACAGCATGGGATGTCCTCTCGGTGATCTGGAACGGACCCGTCCACCTTGGCTCTGACCACTATCTTTTGATGACTTTCAGGAGGACCCAGCCTGCTCCAGCACCTGTTTGGAGAAAGCTGACACAAGGCTGCACAGTAATTTATAATATGCACGGTGAGTTAGTTTCATACAATCATTTTCTAAACCCAATAGCCTGGTGGGTGGTCCAGGGAACGCTCTTCCTGTTAGGAGCTCATCTGGGGTTAATCCCACTCTTTGGATTACGGAACTTTGGATGGACAATAGGGCTAAAGGTAAAGCGTCGACCCAATTCATTTTGGTCTGTGCACAGATTTTGGCCAATTTTATTTTGATGTTTTGATTAATTCTTTCCACCTGGCCTTGAGAGGCCAGATGGTACACACATCCATGGTTGTGTTTAAGACCCAAAGATTTCTCCAACCATTGTATTGTTTTGCTTGTAAAATGAGTACCATTATCCGATTGTATTCTCTTTGGAAAACCATGCTTAGGAATCCAGTGATCAATCAACATTTTGCAAACGGATTTGTCATCTACGTTGGTGGTGGGGATTGCTTCCACCCACCCCGAGTACCTGTCAACAACAACAAGCAGGTACCTGTACCTTCTTAGAGGGTCAATCATATCGGTATAGTCAATCATAAATGGATGCCACCATTGTTTCAAAATTTCTTTCATCTGTCTTATTCTGACATGGCCCACACTATGGGCTTCAACAAACAATTCTTCTATGAGCCCTGGAGGAAATACTAATCTGCCCCTAGGACCTCTCCAACAATCTTCTTTACGAACTGCCCCTCTGTTCTTCCTTCTGCCATGTTGATGCCTTCATGTGTGTAGGTGATGTTTGGAGCTTAAAGCTGTCATTTTAAAACTTTGTGTGATTACATGCTACCATGCGGTGTTATCAAGACTGTTAGTGGGTGTCCCATCACTAAGTGTACTGTTTTCTGTATAAGTTTTGCTATGCCTGCTGCATGTTGTGTGCATGGAGGATGTCTTTTTTCCATGGGATCCATTAATACTGATACATAAATCAGTGCCTTCCTTACTCCCCCTTTTTCTGAAACACCATTTACTGTGTGTTTTGTGACAGAAATAACCAAGTAAAACAAAGAAGAGTAATCTGAAAGAGTTAAATCCGCTGCAGCGCTAAATTAGTGTTTTAAATCAGTAAAAGCAGGTTCTGCATGTTAGCCCAGCCCTAAATGGTGTTCAAGTTTTTGATGTCTCGTGTGATATAAGCTGTGCTATAGCTTCAGCTGTAACTCGTGAGACCCAAAAAAGATAACATGTCCTCGACCCTCTGAAGCTTCGGGTGTGAGAGGATGCTTTGTTTATGTGTGGGGGACATACTGGTGGATCCCAAAGAAATAACTCTGCCCAAAAAGTTTACCTGTTTTCTGGCAATTTGTAGTTTGTCTTTACTAACCTTCAGTCCATATTTACGCAAATGTTTCAGCACCTGTTCAGTGGATAGGTGAGGGAGCAGAGACATTTTATCATGCCTGCAGCTTCTGGGTGGTCGGTCTTCTCTCTGCCATGATGTTTCATGTTGGGAATGCTGGTATCCGTCCAGGCTGTGGCTACAAAGGAGCGCTTAACCACTCCCCCTTATTCTTTATCTTGATGCTCAGAATGCAGAGAGAGATAAATGTGAGGAACAGCTTCATCTGACATCATATACTATTGATATTGTTTGTCTGTCAGCTCTACAGCAGCAGCCACACCCTCTGGTGCTATATAAATGTTATGTGACTCTATTTGCCATGTATTACCTTCAAGCTGATGGTCAAATTAATCTTAATACCATTCAGTGTTGTTCCGGTCGTAAAACAGGTTGACATGGGGCAAGTCAGGCAGAGAGGAGTAGGGGCGGAGACTTTGAATCCAGGGATTCCACAGCGAGTAGACCGATTAGATTCCATACTGCTTTGGAACATCTGTAGTAAATGTCAGCATATTGTCCATGCGAGAGCTGTTGACCACAGCGAAGAGAGGAGCCATCTGGAAAAGGCACAATTGGTCCATCTGGGCCGCATAATACAGAAGCTTAATTAATAAGTCTCTTCCAAGTAAGTTCACTGGAGTGTTAGGTGAACATACTAATCAATGTTTTAGTCTCTGTTTCCCCACTTCCACCGATATTCGAACTGTCACAGGCGGACTCCGTGGAACCCCTGTAAAGCCCACAGTTCTTTCTGACAGCCGTGTCTGTTGTGGTGTTGTAGTAATCGTGGTTTATGTGGTTTCAGTATCAACCAAGAAATTTAGGTAGTCTTTTCCCACCTTCATAGGCAGCATGGAATCTGCTGCTGATGTTTTCCTCAGAGGTGTGTCAATATTAAGAGGGCGGGTACCACTCCTTCTGTGAGTACTGATCCTG
The DNA here is from genome assembly GCA_032876305.1 of Orestias chungarensis. Lineage (NCBI taxonomy): Eukaryota > Metazoa > Chordata > Actinopteri > Cyprinodontiformes > Cyprinodontidae > Orestias > Orestias chungarensis. Next base: position 6,131 of record JAVLVB010000660.1, read on the forward strand.
GAGGTGTAGACATCTGTGGATTGGGTGGAACCATCCACTTTCCAACCCCTGTTGGAGGATTGGGGCAGCCTCTCATTCAATGGCCTGGTTGTCCACAGTTGCAGCAGACATCCCCCTGGTAACCACTGTTTCCAACCCTTCCTCTCGGTCCCGGCCTCGTTGGTCTCTGTCCGTGTTGACCCCTCCTATGTCCACCTCGTTCACGCACCGAACCATAGTTCCTGTAATTAAAAGAAGGATATGGAGGTAGAGGAGGGAAGGGTCCTCGTTACCATGAGTCATAAGCATATTCATAAGGAGCAGGTTGTGGAGCTGCAGACTGTGGAACTGAGGGTGGAGATGCTTGCGCTCGAGCTATCATTACATGTTCAGTTTTTTTTTTGTTTTTTTTTCAGGCTTCTTTTTGCTCATTCTAAATTTTATTTCCTGCAGCTGCAGCATAAGCAAATGAGTTTGCATTTGTTAATTTCCCTACTTTTTCCTTCGCTCCGCATCCTGTGCTGTTTACAAGTGATGTTATAATTTTTTTTCTCATTTAGCAAAATCAGCGCCTGGACAGCTTAATTTTTGGAATGACTATAAAAGGCTTTCTATTCTATTCTATTCTATTCTATACCAGGACCAGATTCACACAGGCAGAGCGGGATAAGTTCCATCATACTATACTCCTTCTGTGGCCCTATGTTACCGAACGTTTTTGTTTTTTTTACTTTCGACCCATGAAGCCCCAACACTCTTATTGAGACCGGACAGACGGATCAAGGAAACTTAATTTATGTGTGTGTGTTGTTTTACTGACTCCTGAGGCAGAAGGAGAAAAAATAATAATCTACAAAAGGGCCAAAGAGAAAACAAAGACACAACTACTACTTTATTCATCTCTTCATCTCACCCTTGCTTTCTTTCAACAAAAGTTCCACGCCCATTAAAATAAATACAGATGCCAAGGACCGGACCCCGGTTGGGTCCGTCCGATTTTATGGAAAACCACACCCAAGGAGACAGCTCTACCGTTGCTTCTCCTGGCAATTAGCCAAAATGCTCATTACCAAGTGGAGGAGTACGCCAACTCTCGGTTTTAAAATTCTTTAATAAAAGCATCCCATGCTTTTATTTTATTACATTTTCGTATGCATTTCATCTCATAACAACAATTTTAAAAGATGAGTTTCCGAATAGAGACACTTTTAATTTTATCCCTTCAATTAATTGTTCAACTTGTACATTCAAAAATTTTAATGACATATTCTGGATCTACTTCATCAATTCATTCATGCTTTTTTTATCATACTCAATATGCAGAATTTAATTAAATAGGTTTCTGCTCACCTTATTCAATTGGGGCCCCGGATGAATGAACAAATGGTTCGATCCTAAAGTCCGCTGTGACAACCGATCTGCATCACGTCGGATGCAGATCATCTAAGTCCTTCTGCAGGAGAGAGAGCTGAGACCGCCTGTGCAATGGTTCCCTCAGGTCTGAGCTCTACCCCTCGCATCAGGCTGTTTTATTAAAAATTAAGGAGTATACAGAGTCAGAAAAACATTCACATTTGATTTAAACAAGCTGTTTCAGAAACCGTTATTCCCGCGCCAAGCTGGCCTTGATTAATCTGCACAAAAAAGGAGTACGTTTCGCTCCCTGGTATCACATCCTTTAACGGAGGGAGTGAGTTTCGCTAGCTGGTTTCACATTCTTTAATTGAAAGTTTTAACTGCTGGGAATCGACTAATGATCTCTTTTCCCATGATCCACTCCAGATTCCAGAGAGAGAATATACAGGCCTTGTCGGAAAATGTATACCTCTTGTTATATGAACACACTTCTAGTATTAAAAGAAACATGAATACCTGAAAGAAACATGAATATAAATGATTAGCATTCAACACCCTTAATATATATATATATATATATATATATATATATATATATATATATATATATATATATATATATATATATATATATATATATATATATATATATATATATATATATATATATTTTTTTTTTTTTTTCCTCCCAGAATATACCTATAATATATAGTCCTCAAGAGTTCTTCTGTTTATGAACATTTTGTTCTCGTCACAGTCTTAGATGTACACTTTTAAATCTGCATCAGGTAGCCCCCCTTTTACGTGTCTCCTGTTGTTGACTCTCCAGGCCTCTGTGGAGAGCTCCGCTTCCATCTTCTCTCTCTCACTCATCTGCACCGAGACATCCAACCTCTCCAACGTTGGTACTGCATCGAGAAGTTTAGGGAAGGTTTTTTTGCCGCTTTCCAAGTCGATTCTGAGTTGCGCCGGAAAATGGCATTTTGCCTGTATTCCTTTTTCTTTAAGTTGTTTGATTATGCTCCGCAATCTGACTCTCTTCTTTTGGACCTCTGGAGAAAATTCCTGGTAAAAGTATATTGTTTTCCCTTGGAGAACAATTTGTTTTTGCAACCATGCCCTTTGTAGCACCGTCTATTTTATGGTGTAATCCAAGAAGCGGGCAATGATGGAGCGTGGCGGATTCGTGTCAGCTGGCCTCGGTCCTAGCGCTCGGTGTGCTCTTTCAATGCGAACATCCTCCTGCAGAAGAAGCGTGTTTCTGATTAATTCCTTTACAAAGCCAATCATGTCCTGTTCTCGATTCCCTCCGGAACTTGATAGATTCTGAGATTGTTACGTTGCAGACGGCTCTGTAGGTCGTCACATTGGTTGGTTAGTAGCGCCTCCCATCTCAGCAAGTACCAAGGCATTCTCTCGTTTCTCTGGCTATCTTCTACCGTAGTGCCGGTCCTACTTTCCGCTTCCATACATTGCAAAAGCGTATCCATACGCTCTTTCAAATCTCGTACTGATGTTTCCAGTCTTGTTAGAGCAGCTTTTGTCTCCTCAAACGTATGCTGATTTTCTTTCCTCATCTCCTTTAGTTCCCGCAGTACTTCGGCTACCGTGTCGTTAGCTTTGTTAGCTTTTCTGGTGTTAGCCAGCTGCTGATCTTTCTTCTATTTGGACTCTTTTTGTTCAGTTTTTTGTTTACCAACGGTGTTTCTTGTCGGCATGATTTTCTTATTTGCAATTTCTCTTAAAGGGGTATCTAGAAAATTATATAATTTGACAACTAATCATTATTCTCACGGGAACCTCCACCCAATGCGACCGTCTCAGAGCATGGCACCACCAGAACCTGTATAGTTGTCTTAAAAATACTAATAAACACAAGAATGATTATAGTCAGGAGTATATGAGTAAAGATAATTCAAACATAATTTCCACACTATACTATGTGATTTTTGAGAAATGTCAAACATGCACATGTTTTTACAAAACATGTAACGTTACTCCATGTGTCATTGTAAACACTGTCATGCTATTTTATGTGGTCCGTACCTCTATACTATGTGGTATTGTGAAAAATGTTATCTTACACTATTTTATAGATTAAAACATGTTATACTATGCTAAACGGCAAACACGTCACACTGTACTATGTTTTATTTTGAAATACGTTATACTATACTTTGTCATTTTGAAAAATGTCATTTAATATGTGGTACAGTGAAACACGCCACGCTATACTATATGTCATAATAAAACATGTTATAGTCAAATATGTGTCACTGTGAAATATGTCACGGTATACCATCCCAGCCAGCATGCATGTGTGGGCCCCAAGTGGTTTTGTTTTGGGCTACATGGGTAATTAGTGGTCATGGATTTTATCTGGGTGACTGCATGGGACCCATATGGTTAACCTAAAATGGGACCCATATTTTTGGCCCATTTGGGATAAATGTATGGGGCCTATTCAGCAATGATGTGGGCTAACTGGGAATGGGACAGAAATGGGCAACACTATGTTGGGCCCATGTGGTTTCAGTATCATAGGAAGCCTATGTTGGCTGACAACATTGAACCCACATGACACAAGCATGGGCTGACCGTACATGGGTTGGACCTGTTCAAGGAAATGTAGGCCCTAATAGATTTTTGTGTGGGGTAATGGGACAAAACTGGGGAACATCTTAATAAACAATATGGTTACCCTGAGCAAAATTATAAAAACGTAGAAAAAAATTACCCGAGATATCATATTGATGGTCTTTGTCAAGGCAATTTCTACTCAGTTGGCCTGTATTGGAATTGATATAAGGTGAATTGTAGAAGAAATTGAATAAGCTTTTCATTCTACAAAAGGAAAAGCTCTCCTTGGATGGTTACCTCGTCTTGGAGGTCACCAAGGTGTAATATATTTGAACCTAAAACATGCTCACTAGGATCTCTGTGTCTGGCTCAAATACTAAACCCTGACATGACACTAGGCTTCCAAACAGACCAGGATATTGCCATGAAAAAATAATGTTTCAATGCTATATGTTTTTGAACAGTTCACTATCGGTCTAACTAAACTTTGAACCCCTAACAGTTTTTCTTTTTATTATTTATACTAGAACATTCCAGTCCAGTCTGGATGTCTCCTAACATTTTTGTGACATCTATTTTAAATATGCACCATGCATAATCTTCCGCTGCTCACTTTTTTTTATCCAACGTCTTTATTGCTGCGTTTTCACAGCAGGATTTATCTCCTATTTGGAGAAATTGTTCAGATGAGAATATTGTGAAAAATATTACAAAATGTTTCGAAAATAAATTCAAACAAAACTCATTAAAGACAATAATAAAATTTTGAGCATCTGCTTTTTCATATATCTGCAAACATTTTCCAAGTTGTCAGCATAAATAAAATACAATAAAAACTTTCTATTAATGATTAATTGCCAGAGGTATCAAACTTGAGTCCTCAAGAGCCGCTGTCCTGCCGTTTTTAGATGTGCCACAGGTACAAAACACTAGAATTTCATGGCTTAATCTCCTTGTTTAGATAAGTTCTCCAGAGCCTTGCTAATGACCTAATTATTCTATTCAGGTTGCAGGACAGCGGCCCTCGAGGAATGGGGTTTGAGACCCCTGTTTGCAATGATCTTTTTAACCTTTTTGCTCACTTTTGCTCTATTGGCACCGTTACCATTGAAGGTTGGTGAATTGAAGTAGGCACTTTACACATCCACTGAAGAAAATAGTCCCAGAGCACATTTGAATAAGGAGGACGACAATAGTTATTTATTGTTGATTTAGCACGTTTATGATTGTTACATCGGTTTTACATTTGTTAAACCGATGTCAAAATTAATCGTGTGTTTCTTGGAAAACGTGAAATCGTTAACTGTGTATGGATATGCGGTTTCAAACTCCAACGTATTCTCTTCACCAGTCCGTTGGCGCGCATTCTGCAAGTTGGCGATTCAGATTCCTACGAAGAATCAGTAAGTACATTTCTTCTGTCTGTTTTACCTGTATTGTATCAAATTTTAGGGAGATTTTAAATCGCCGGTGAAAAACATAGTTCGGATGACCGGAGTACCCCAAAAGAGACGTACTTATTTATGGGGTTTTTTAATTTACTTTTGGGTGATAATTTTTCTTATATTGTTAAAACACACACACAATAAGTCGTCTGCCATCATTAATGTAAGAATATTTTGATGCAGAGCGATTTCTAACTGCACTGTTCTGGGCCATACCATTTTCAAATATATCAAATAATGTCTATTTGCTGACCTACCACTAGTTCATTTGAGCGCCAATGCAGCAGAATAAAATTGGTTCACTGTTGCTAGCAGAGGTTGTTTCTGCTAGCAACCTGTAGTAGAAACAATGTGTCTTGACATGATTTAAAAATAGTGACTATGTGTGCATGGACTTTTAATAATTCCTATTACAGCCAATAAAGCCAGCATGCATGGGTGGGTCTCATGCATGCTGGCTTGGCTGGGACCTACCCATGCAAGGGTACATGGTTTCCTTCATGAAACTGCATTGAATCTTTTGTTGTGGGCTTGATAGGTAATGATGAATGAGCATGGGTTTTATCTGGGCTAACTGCATGAGCCCCATATGGTTAACCTAAAATGGGACCCATATTGTTGGCTCATTTTAACTAAATGTATGGCCCCTATCCAGCATTAATGTGGGCTGGGAATGGGACAGAAATGGGAACAGAATATGGGGCCCATGTGGTTTCAGTATATTGGGTGTAAAAGCTTTTGTGTAAGCAGAATGAAGGCATAACACTTCAAAGCGTTGTGTTCTGTCAGAGTTTGTTTCATTCTGCACAGTTTTGTGTTGGTCTATAGAGAAGTCTACAGTGGCCCCGCCTGAATCAGAGATTAAAAGATGAAGAGACTCTTATTGATGTTTTTGCAATATTTTGCTAGCACTTATGTGAAAAGTACTTTTATTTAAGTGTACTTCTTGTTCTTTAGTACGTGGAATATTTTAGGAGTGATATATTAGTAATGTTAGTGATTTTCTACACATAAGATCAATACTGTCACAGTACCATATAAATGAGGATAATTGCATTAGTGAAACTTGTCAGTGTTTACAATATATGGCTACAGTGATTACTTTATACAAAGGCTGTTTGCCTTAATACTTTTATTATTTTTTGGAAAAACCCAAATGTTATATTAACTGCATTAATAAAATATATTTCTTTGCAGACTTCAAGAACATCAAACTGTGAAGATCACCTTTTGGGAACTTGGAAAAAGGTAGATTAATACATTGTGATTTTAATAAGGTTTTGGGAATTGTTTTGTTGCAATTTTGTAAGCATTTTTTCAGGCAAGCTTTATGTACAAATTACTACTTCTGCCAAAACTGACAGTAAATACTGTGAAAGACTCTATAATAACATTACACTTTGGAAATTCATTAATCATGGCCAACATAGCCCACAAGTCCACTTGAGCTTCTGAAGAGTGGTACCCCGGGAATGTTAACCTTTAGAGTTAAAGTATGAAGTGAAAGATGAGTCATTTAACAACGGTTAAGTTATTGCTTTAGCCATGCTAAAAGATTTAATCGATAATGTCTTAAATGATCCTAAGGTAATTATAAATAAGCTTAACAGTAATTTTGTCAATCTGTTTGCAAATTTATATTATATGAAAATGGTCTCAAAACATTTAATCACAGTAACTTCTGGGAATTTATTCCCTGGAATAATTTATACATTAACAATTGGCATTTGGTCCCAGTATGAAATTAAGCATATAAGCTATATATGTGTGAAACACCATGCATCCTGATTTTCAAATGTCTTGTAATTGTCATTATACTGAAGGTTGCCATGGTTGCATAAGTTGGAGGAGCGTCCTTTGACGACGCAATACGACGAGCAATGCGATTCCTCATGTCCCAGGAATTCAGGTCCAGTTCAACCTTTTTGGCCGACATGGGAAACACAAGTTCCGGTTCCTGCTTCTCTTTGATGTTGTGTATGGTAAATATCAGTTTCTATGGTCAGCGTAACCTTTCACTTATTTTCCTTAAACATTTGTAAATTTATTTTGATTGTCACATGCCTTTTGTTTATTTTTAGTAATCTTTATGGTTAAAAACTGAGATTTCAATTCAAAAAGTATTCTTTCACTGTGTTGAGAACTTAGTTTTGATAGCTGACAAAATAACTCTACAAAACCATAGTAGAACCTTTTTTAATTCAGTAGTTTTATATAGATGGATATTTTTAATTTAAAATAAGAATCTAGTGTGTTTGTTCATAATAATAAAGATTCAAGAGTGCTTTTATTTCGGCAGATCTCTGCAATTATTTGTGCCCCATGAAGGGGAGAGGCAATATTTTAGGGGCACTTAAAAGAAATGGATCCATCCATGGAGTCACACATAAAGATACCTTTAAAGGCACTATCAAAGTGGTTTACTGGAGCCTGTGACAGAGATTTAGAGTGACTAGGGAGGCTGCTAGTTCAAACTCAGCTGGGCTGGTCTTCCAAAATGGACAGTTTCAATATTATCAGAACTTTCAAGTCTAAGCATGCATGTGGCATGCAAGTTATTTTTCAAATGATGGACAACAAAGTATTGTGAAAGATCTGTGTGTGCATGTGTGTGTGTGTGTGTGTATGTATGTGCCAGTAAACAAGTTTGTTGTTTTCAAAAATGCCATGTAAACAATTGGGTAGATTTTTTTGTTTTGTTTTTGTTTACTAGTGAATCTCTTGTGGCCCCCTTTTGCTCTGTTCATAAAGTTCTAATTATTACTGAGGTATAAATAACTTCTAATTTCCAAATAAAAAGCCTTTACCAAAATAAATTTTTCAACTCATCCGTTTTGTTTTTATTTTGTTTTTTAATAAATCTTGTGCTAAAGCATTTTAGGACTTTGGTTTGTTTAAGATTGCATGTCTATGAATCTAATTCACTTCAAGGTTAGGTGAGAACAACCCCATTGTTCCTACAGGATTAAGGCACTGGGCTCCCACTGAAAACCCAGTCAGGCCCTGTAAATCCGTATGGGCTACAGCATATGGGCCCATCATGGAAAATGTGGAAATACTCAATGTTAGCCCAGTTGAAGTTCTATTAAGGCCCAGTAAACATTCCTGAAAGCACATATATGGACCATACATGGGCTTCATGCAAGTCAACCATGTGGGTCCCACTGAAAAAACAGTTAAAGCCCATTAAAATCTACTTGGGTAAACCCATTTAGGGCCTATTTGATCTGACACACTCCTGCATCATCTTTGTGCTGAAACAATCAGGAGTAACTGGGATTTTCCTCTCAATCTGAAGGTAACTTTTCCCTTCCTCTCTTCATTTCTCCTACCTACTTTCTCTCCCCAAAACAAAAGGACAGCCGGCTGAAAGGTGATGCCTGGGGACGAGATGAAATCTAATCAGACAAAAGGGGGCGGGAGGACAAGCTTTAATGGCTCGCCAAGAAGAAATAAATAAACATCTTGGCTTACGCTTATTTAGTTAGTTTTTTGTTTTTAAGGAGGAAGCTGGTATCCTAACATAATGTCCAGAATCAAACACCTTTCCGGAGGATGTACGACCGACGGAGGTGGCCTTTCTCATTGTGCCACTTGTGTCATCAAGTGTTTTGTGAGGCATCTGAAATAGCTGCGGAGAAAATCTGTTACCAAGCCAAAGGATGCTGTGTGAAGTCAGCAAAAAAAAACTGTGGCAGGCCATGAATTCTTTTTGTAAGCGTCTGCTAAAGAATGAAAAAGGATGAAATCCACTTCTGAAATAATGAATGATAGTAGAGCAATGATGGCTCCCGAAGCCTGACGCTGGCAAAAAAACTAAAACGGAAAAAAAACAGCTGTATGTCTATGTTTGTGTGTGAAAGACAGAGCGGCTCTGAAGCCTAGCTGTCTTTATTAGAGAATGTGTTTGTAGTGAAGATTATAAGTAGAGAATCTACCATATGCTGCAGCAAGAGTTCTGATTAAACTTAAAAAGAGAGATCACATCTCCCCAATTCTAGCTTCCCTGTCAAACTTAAAATAGATTTTAAGATTCTTCTTTTGACATATAAAGCCCTCACTAATAAAGCTCCATCGTATAGCAGAGATCTGATTACTCCTTATGTCCCTAACAGAGCACTTTGCTCTCAGACTGCAGGTTTACTGGTGGTTCTTAGAATCTCTAAGACTGCTGGAGGACAATCTGACCCATTTCTCTCTCTGCAACTTTCTTCCTTTGTCCAATCTGCTTAGATACCGTTATTTAAACCTTGTTAACCTTTTCTTTTACTCTTAGTGTTCTTCTCTCCATAGTAACCACACCTTGGCTGGCGTTAGCTGAGAAAGCTTTTTGGATGAGAACATGGGCTGAGATGCTTCCAGTGACGCTCTACAACTGCTGCTATAAACTGTATTATTTCAGTATCCTGTGCATCTAATTTAGCTTTCTGTCATTTCAAACATCCAGTTGGTTATGGCAGATGGCTGCTTGTACAGAGCCTGGTTCTGCTGGAGGTTTCTTCCTGTTAAAGGGGAGTTTTTCCTCTCCACTGTCGCTACTTGCATGCTCAGTATTAGGGATTGCTGTAAAGTCAACGACAACACTAGCCATTGTTTCTGCCTGCTAGTCAATGACTCGATTCAATCTGCTAGGGTTACTTAGACTGGAAATTTTTTCAAATTGATTTGTAATGATGTATCTTTGATTTAAATTGATTTTCTGTGAAGTGCCTTGAGACGACCCCGGTTGTAAATTGGCGCTATATAAATAAACTGATTCTTGATTCTTAATTTATTTGTGTGTTCAGCTGGAAGTCTTTATGGTTTGATCTCCCAGTCTTGCACACCTAAGCAAAGATATTTTCACAAATTCTTCTTTCCGAAATATCTCAAGCTCAGTAAGAGCAACAACAAAAACAAAAAAAATACAAATAAACGTACCAGACAGCATGATGCTGCCACCATCAGTATTTCCATGTAGTCTAGAAACGTCCATTTTGGGCTCATGAGCTTGCCTTTTTCTGTGTGTCTGTTGTTTTCCCTACGGTTTGGTTTAATACACTTCTCTTGGTTTTATTTCAAGTTTTCTTGTTAACCGATTCCTACCTATGCTTTTGATCTCTGCAGGTCCTCCAAAGGGGCCATGAATCTCGTTGGCTGCTTTCTAAGCTTTCTGATTTATATGGATGACCATGTTTTTAAAGAGCTTACAGGTATTCCATAAACCTTCAACGTACTTATTAGCTCTCCTTAGTAAAAATATCAGCAGATTTATAACCTACTCATGCTTTTAACATTCATCCACATTAAAATTATTCTAGACTCTGCTTTAACCTGCAATGTTTAGAAAATTCTGTTTTGATGGGTGAGCAGAGACGCTCTTCTGAAACTACACCTGCAGAAGATATATTCAGAACTAAGTGCAAATATTTCGGTGTAAAGCCTCTTAATGTAGCTTTTAGGTGATTGTGATTAGGGTCATTATGAGTCTGAGTTGGATGGCAATCATATACATTTTTATAACACAAATTAGCTTAATGGAATCAAGAAAAGAAACGATGCAGAGGAAGCTTGTCGACAGCTTCACCCTTGCATTAAGTTAGCGAACATACAGATGCTGAGGGTCCTCCGTCTGCTACCAGATGGCCGTGGGCCTGATGTTACGTGATTATTCAGGACATCCCAGAAAAATGAGGAAAAAACAGAAGAAGCTGCAGAAATTTGATTTGCAAATGATTCTGAGTGACGTTTATCTTTTTTTTTTCTGCTGAATATGATATGTAGAATATTAACCTCTGCTATTAATTAGCTTCAGAAAAACATGGGGATGGAGGTGGCTTCGTTCAAGAGCTCACCGATCATCAGCAATGTCTCCCTCGTGTGGATTGTTTGATAAATTGCAACTTAAAGGTCAGAAATTTTGCATCTTCAGGTTTGATGGTTTGGGGTCTGAGCTTCAATGCAGAGCCAGGGGTGTAGATATCAGGGGTGGAGCGAGTAGGCCCACCTTTTTAGTACCACCCCTCCCAATAAAACAGGTTTCTAAAAGAAAAACAAAAAATGGTTTACTTTCTAGGGATGTCACGTCAATTGCTTGTAAAATAAAATAAAAGACGGAATACAATTTTCATTTTACAGATCTACGATTAGCTAATTTGAATAACAATTGGCATCTCTTGACAAACAATTGTCTTTATTTTGTATGAGTGAACATGCAGTTTTTAGTTTTTACATTTACCTGGGCTACAGGTTTACTGTTTTGTTTGGCCTGGATGTTTTACTCTAAACTGTTTCTACCAGTTTCTGCTAAATAAAGACAAATATCTGTTGAAGCAACAACGGCCTGACTGAAACGCAGCTTCTGGCTACGGAAGCACATCAGTGAGAAGACACACAAGGATCATTATAACACTTAAACATGTCACACGTTTGTAACTGTCTGCCTGTATGACAGGCAACACTTATTGTTTTTCTTGCAGAAGAGAGCAGCTGACTGATGATTACTGAAGGTTTCCCCAAGTTGTTTTTTCACGAGTTGCCATTTATAAGAGATTTTGAAGGGGAAATCAGCTATGTGGTGATCGACTGATGAGCCGCGAGCAGGATCAAACAAGACTGTCGATCTGAGAGAGTGTGAGTGTTGAGAGACGACACTGAGAGGGTGGCCTTGAAATCTGTAAGAGGAAGGAAAAGCCTTACCTTGATCATACAGCAACAGGAAGTCAAGCTTCTGGATCTAAAGCCCAACTTGGAACAAGAATGATTATAGAAACTCCACGCTGATTGTGTAAACTTTTTATTATCGTTTTCCCTCGTCAGATAAGAGCGTATACAGAGGAGCGTAGTGATAAACATGTCCCGCAGCTTTGGGGATTCCTGTCTGGAGCCGAGGAGGCGATCGGACACCGAGAAGATAGAAGGAACCCCTCTGCTCTAAATGCTACATAACGCAGTTCAGAGCGGAAACAGTCCCATTCACAGTCCAACTCGACATCACTCCTTAGTTTTTTCTGAGGTAAGCTGGAGGTGGCCAGTGTTGAACTGAGCAAACAAACCTGCTCGCTGCTCTGTGCATCTGTAGGTCAGCTCCACCTGGCATAGGTTTGGCATCAGGAGGCAACAACGGTGGCTTCCTTTAAGAGTAAAGTATCTATCGGTTATTCATCATCTGAACGATTATTAGATTTGAAATATGAGACCATAACTAAAAGAATGCACCGCCGTGAGGTTCAGGAGGCATTACAGTAAGAGTGAGGTAACACATGGAAGTGCAGCTTGTCATGTTGTTTAGGCTTCTGACCCACATAAACAGAGAACTCTCCGGAGAACAGTTATAATGAATTTTATTTTAGGGGAATGGAGCAAGATCCGGCCACGGGAGACAGCGAGTGACGCTGATGTTCGGCAGGTCAGCAAGGACAGTGGGACAGCGGGGAACGGCAAGAGAGTAGGAGCGTACGGCAACGTGGGAGACCGGAGACCACTGAGGTGGAGGAAAGAACAGGTGAGTTGTCGTGATGTGAGTAAAGGATAATATTGGTCAGATCTTACTAGTGGTTGATGGATGTTGACACCAGGGCGGAAGTTGAGAGGTGAGTTCCAATTCTGCGGTGGTAAATGGAGAAGTTGTCTAGGGGAGTGTGCACGCCAGATGGAGTGATGCTGGAGCGGGCAGATCGAGCCGAGCCAAAAGGTGCAGGGAGACCAGATGGATGCGGTGGACCGGAGAGAGATCTTGTCAGGAAGAAGCACTGGAGATGACGCGAACCTGAGGTTGTTAGGAGAGTGGTAAAAAGAGCAACAAAGTAACAAATAAAGATCGTAAAAACTGGAGAACCAACTGGAGGCAAAACTAGAGTACAAGAGAACTACAAAAACACAGAGATCAAGAGAATGCACTGGGACAAAGAATACCAGGAGTAACAAAGACTCAGGCATCGAGTAGCTGGTCCACCACTCCTCTTATACTGGCCCAGCTCATCAACGCCAACAGGATGCACCTGGGGTGGTAAACGCTCCAGCAGAGGAAGAGCACGGGTGACCCCCTGTGGACAACTGGAGAAGTGCTGAAAAGGAACTCACTCTGACACAGCTTTGCGTTTGCACAAACCTACAGGAGCTTGGAAGCTTTAGCTTATCGCAATGAGAGAGAAGGTGCTCAGACCCTTTGTTGTAACATAACAAGCCACTTTTAGCGTTTCTGAAACCATATACATACAAAGACACACGAAAACAAAAACGATTGTAACGACTCTAGGATGACATACGACAGCACCAATAATTTTAACGAACAAAAAACACTTTGTCTCAGGTGTGTATAATTTAGAAATTCACCAAGCACAAGTTTATGTCCAATTTTACATCTTTTTTTGATTCCCTTTGCTTTGACCTGCTGTTAGTGTTAGCAAATTGCAGTTTCTCTATTTTCAACTACAGTGGATAGGAAGTGTTTCACACAGCGCAGCAAAAATAATGAGATTCTGGGATGTAAAAATGTTACAAACCCTTTTTAATCCAGCCTATGTCAAAAAAAAACTATTCCATCTGGACCTTCAAGTGTCCTGGGAGGGCACTTCTGGCACTTGCATCACTCAACTGAAGTCAGAGATGGCAAAGAGATTACAAAATAATCTGGTTTTACAATAGTTAGGAGTAAAGAACAACAAAATCCATGAAATTTGCTGGACAGAACCGACTAAGACGGCGAACTACTGTACTCTCCATGTCTGGGGCTAAAGAAGAAGCCAGTTGAGGCTTGAGAGACAAAGATTTTCATTTTCATTGGTATTTCAAAAAAAAGGGATGTATCAACATTTTCTATCCACTGTAAAAAAAGAACAGAAAACAGGAGCTAAGTGAGAGTCTACTCCTGAACAGAGTTAATTTGAAAAGACAATAGCATCCCAGAATCATAAACTAACTGTATCATGTGTGTTTTGCCTAATTAGCATTACTGAAACAGCCGTGTGTGTCTCATGTAAAGTGCAGACCCTTATCTTGACACAATAGCTCTAAATCCAAAGGGTAAAAGCTAAAAGAATCCCAAAAATAATCTGATATTTTGTATGTATTTAGCTTTTTTTACTGCTTAGGCAAAAGGCAGCTGGGCTTCTGTTGTTTCACGGACATTTAAAACACTCCTTCAGTTTTGAATAACATTTGAAGAAATAGATTTTTTGTGTGACGCTAATCTATTCAGGCCCCCTGTTTTCTGCTGAGAGTCTTGCTCTCTCTCTCTCTTGCAGCCTGATTGCACTGCAGATATGTCTTGATACACTTCCTAGAAAAACACTAATTTCCTTAGTTTTAAAGAAAACGATGAAGTGATCTTCCCACATTAACAACCTCCACATTGAAGAATGGCAGCCGGCTCTACCAACTAGAGCTCACATACGGTGTGAATAATGGTACTGATAGAGTCGGCGAGTTGTTTTGCCGTGACTGTTCATCTTTTAAAGGTCACGCTGAGAATTGTCTGATTATGTTTCTTGGAGCATCTCTAACCTGGACAACATAAAAAAGAATAAATAACACGTGTTGATAAAAGATACAGGAAAAAAGAAAATATGGTGCAGTTTGTCGCTTTGGGATTACCTGAGATTCCAGTCATCCCCCCGGGTTTTACAGATTTTAGCGTTGACGTCACGCGCTCTTTTATTCAGCTCGTCGGCCGTGTTAAAAACCAGGGAAAGACATTTCTGCAACGAGGGGGTGTTACTCTTCTGCTAAGCCAAAATGCAGAGATCCACACTCTGTGCAACAGCCAATCAAACCTGCCTGCAGGCTCAGCTTGTTCCACTCAGCAGACGCATGCTGGAATTAAACTAAACGTGTTGCAAAGGAGAAAAAAAACAGCTTATACTGAAATAGTTAGGGGACCTTTACACAATGCTTCCCCCACAGGTTACCATCTTGGAATGCACTATATACTGACTTTTATACCATAGACCTTATATACCTATACATATATATTGTATATTGCCATTATTATAAGCAGGATTACTGTTGATAAAATGCAGTGGCCACCTCAGGGAGCTTCAACACCTCCACTTCCACAGTTCTGTCTCAGACTTCGTAAAACTCAGATATGATGGCTGAACGTTTGGCCGGGGTTTAAATCACTCCTCTTCCACGTACTCCCTTTTAGGATCCCACTCCTTCTGTTCCACACCTGAGGGCGCCTCCCCCGCGCGAGGATTGGTCAACAATCTTCTGGGAAGTGGAGTCCACCTGTGCAAGGCAGAGGGTCCTTTGTTTTGTTTTGTTTTTTCCTGCCTACACAGCAGCTTAGAACATTTAAAACCATCCAAGCAGCTGTTTTAAGACTTGACAAATCACCTAAATTACCTTATCCCATTCTTTTTATTGTAGTAGGTAACATTTAGAATTTCCCATCACTACTACAGTTGAGACTTTTTCCTTTTTTTTTTTTTTCAAAACAGCATTTCTTATGGTATCATGCAATTAACACAAGTCAAACGGCCATTCTTCATTTTCGGTTGGAATCTTGTCCGGATTCAACCCAAGGCAAGGCGCATGAAACCATCTCTGGCACTTATCACATTCAATCTTTGTCAATGGATAATAATTAATAAGAGATACAGTGTAGAACTTGAACTGAACTGTTTCTTCTTATATCTATAACACTTACCCAAGTGATCTTCTGGTTTTCTTTTTGCAGTGACTTAGACCACAAAGGGAGCAGAAGTCCTCCTTAGAGTCTGAAATTAACAACAAAAGGAACCTTCCAACTGTATTCTGCAGTTACATTACATCCGAACTTCACTTGTTTAATGTAAATTTAGTTAAATCCAATGGATGGCTCAATTGGAATGTCACTAGACTTCCAATCCAAAGCTCATGGGTTCAAATCCAGCCCAGGGCAAAAATACACCAAAGCATCCAGTGTGGGTCCTTAGGCAAGACCCTTTGTGCTACTGCCTACCTGGCACCTGCAAAATGGCTGCCTAGGTGTGGTTTACACCAAAAACTATTTCCTATGGGATCAATAAAGTATACATTATTATTATTAACAAACTTCCAGTGGCTACGGTGCACATTAACATATCCGACAATGCCCTCGTAGTTGTCAAAGTTCACCTAAAATATGAATTTGGATATCATTTTCCCATTTTTATACCTTTCACCATTTTGAAAGATCGATACAGCCAGTTTTGCCTTATTTACTTTAATTGTACTTGCATTTCTTAAACTTTGTCTGGAAACGTCCTGAATTCTTCCAGACAAAATAACACCTGTAACAATGTGGTCTGGCAGGTACAGTCGTTTTGAACCTGCCTTCTTCAGCATGGCATGAATGTAGAAATCTATTGTCTGAAAGACAAAAACTCCAATTACAAAAACAAACCTTAAAACTGTTGGTTATTTTGAGAGGTTACTTTAATAGGACAAGTACTGGAATCAATATTCTTTTACCTCGTCATCAAGGAGATTGTGAGGTCTCAGTGTGAGGAAATCTTTGTGTCGTAGACAGATTGACAAGTTGTCAGATGACTTCATGGCTGCAATCACAATCTCGGTTTCTCTCATTTTCCACAGCATGTCTATCTACAGTTTTTCATAAGTGCAAGGAAAAAAGTACTTATTACGTTATTTACTTTATGCAGCTAAATTCATTTATATTTTGAGGGGAAAATAGATCAAAAAAGCAAAACTTTGTCCATTTTGAATATTCTAAGCCAACAGTGATTTATCACATACCTCTGAATGTAGTGTATCAGCACTGGTGTGAAATGTGGTGGCATCTCATTCTGCAGCCTTTTCCAGGGTTTCATCAGAAATGCAAGATGATTTAAAGAAATTCCTCGGAAGGCCTGATTCACTTTTCAGAATGTTTTCTTCGAGGCGTTCCTCTTTCTCCAAATTAATCTTTTCAGTTTTTAGGAGCTGGCTGTCTGTTGATGTTTCTGTTGGGTTGAAGGAAGTGTCTGAGGCTTTGTTAATTGCTCTGTTTTTCTGATCCTTTCTTTTGACATGGACTTTGCTCTTCCTTTTCACCTTTTATCTTAAGGTACTGGCATTGTGTCCGGAGCAGTGTAGTACTTTGACTGTCCAACTTTCACAACTTCAAATCAAAAAATGCGTGAGGTTTTGTCATGATATGATCTTGCAAGTTGTGATTCATAATATGTTCTATGTATCTACCCTGTAGGGATCTGTACATAGTTGGGATGAAGGTCCCAGGTCGCATTTGTTTTCTTTTCCTTAAAATGTGGTCTTTAACTATAGTAAACCATTGTTCTAAATGACAATTTGTGTCCCTTGTTTTTTCAGTCCTGTCTTCCATCAGCTCTTCATTTTCCTCTTTCTGATAAGGACAACCTACACTGTAGTCATTGTGGTCCTTCAGGTCTTTCTTATCAGTACACTCTTCATGCACTTTTTCTTCTTCCCTCAGGTTGTTTGTGTTTGTGTAAACAGCACTTTGTGTCAGATCTCCTAGCATAATTCCACTCCAAAATGGGAATATGGCCATGTAGTGATTAAGTAATATCTTAACAACACCAGGACAGTAATATAGTCTGTCATTCAATGCCATTTCTGAGGACTGCTCTGCATTTATCTTCTCCTTTGCTTCATTGCATGCATGTTGAAAAACACCAGAAAATGGAGAGCTGCCTACAATTGTCTGTGATTGACAAGATGCATCCTCATGTTTCATTTTTTCTTCATAGTCTGATGATATTGTGTGTTCAAACTTTGTGTGTTGAATCAGTCTTTGAAGGCTTTCTAAATTCTTATCCACAATTTCACTGGGACTTTTTCTCAGCAATATCATGCAGAAACACCGGAAGATGTTCGCACCTTCTTTCAGGGATTGACAGTTTTACAGTCTGGCAAACACAAAGGTCAGAAATTCTTTGTGACCTTTTTCTGTCACATTCTTGCCAATCGTTTGTGAAATTGCTTATAAAATATGGACTGAGCAGAGGTGTATGATTGTGTATGAGTTCCACTTCTGTGCACCATGGCAAACAGCAAAGCTTCTGTCAAGATAGGCCAGGATTGATTCACTGTTAAATGCTGTGAGGACAGCCTGGATGAGTGCCCAACTATAGTCGGTCTCAACATACCCCACGTTCCTCCTTGGATATCTGCATAAGACGTGATGGAATCTCATCAACCAATGTGCAATTGTAGGCACTGTGTGGTCATTTGACACCATCTCTCCCACTGGGAGTGGTGGTGTTCCCCTGCCCTGACCAGGCAACACGAGGGCTTAATAAAGTATTATTTTTTTCTGATCAGGAATTTTTGACACAATTCTTCCTGTAGCGTCTAGAAAAGATGAACTTTTTTCTTTTTTCGGAGATGTGCCAATAAAATGCCTATTCCTTTTTCCGTGTACATATGTGCATAGAAAGGGTCCAATTGAAAACTTTGGATGTATCCCAGCAGGTGTATTTAACTTGTGTCACATTCCTTCATGATCTGCTGGGTCATGTGAACCTCCATTAACACATTTTGATGTAGATAGGCTGCCTTCCTGACCTCATATCCAATTGTTTTTAGAGTATATCTTTTTAGAGCTTGGGTTAGATTCCCAGCAGCCATGGCTTCTTTTGGTGTGGATTTTATTAAGTTATAGTGTGTTTGACTAATGGCTTGGGATATTTTTTTTGCTATTTTACCCCTTCTTCTGTTGGATGCTGGCCTCATCTTTGTATGCCTTCTGAGATGATGAGCTTGTCCATGTTTCCACATTGTCAGTGAATTTTTTTCTGGGCTTTTTGGGGCTTTGTAGCCAACCAAAATCTGTAAAAGGCCTTACAAGTTGGAAAAGTACAGACAGCTTTTAAATGCATATAAGGACAATTCCTTTTCATGCTGTTTGCCGACTTAATATATTGATATTTGAAGGCCAGCAAACAGCAAGGATTCTTCTTTTTGAATTCTTCATAAATTTTGTGTGTCCAAGATGGCTTTAATTTATTTTTCCCTCTAACTGGTTTGATAGATTCCCATGTTTTCTTATCAATTGATTTTTATAATTTTCTTGGAAGAGTGCCCAGTTTCCATCTTTCTTTTGTTGATTCTTTATTGCCTGCTTTTTTGACAGTTTTTTCTTCAGTTGTATCAGTTGGATCAGGTTCTACAACTTCCTTAAGGGAATCATCACTGGGCAGATCATAATGACAATATTCCTGTCCTGAATACGATTCTTGGTCTTTTTTATAGACAAATGGTTCTGGAGATACAGTTCCTGTCACATTGAGTTCTTTGACTTTGTTTTCTTTTGCATTGTTTTTTGGTGGTGAGAATGGCAGTTTTCCCTCATCATTGGCTAGTGTGAGATCCTCAACCACAGGGGCCTCATGGTCTCTAAGTGGCTGTTGCTCCGCCTCACTTTCTTGAGCTTTTTGGGTTGGTAAAGGTTCATGGCCCTGAGACTTGAACTTTGCAACCTTGTCCCTAAGACCCCTCCGGTTTTCAGCCTATACTTCCCACAACCAGTGTCGTTTGGCCTTGCTATCATTGCCTAAAAGTGTGTGGCAGATTACAGACAAACACTGGTGAGGTGTTAGGTATGCCTGACATTACAGACACATTTTCCTGTGCAAATGCCCTGACAACAGGTTCTACTCCTCCAGCTTCTGCCCTTGCATCTATGTTTTGCTTTCGTCTTTTCATTTTCTGAAAAGATGGACAGAGTAATGACAAAAGTAAGTCATTCCAGAACAATTTCTCTTCCAAATTACGTTAACACAATAGCTAGTAAGTATGGTCATGTTCAACACTCTGGTACCTCCTATAGGACTAACAACCAAAATAATGCAGTCACGGATGTGAGAATTGTAGTATTATATTATTTGTTATTGTTTTAATTTTTCTAACTTCCCCTTTGTAAAAACTAGGATACTTTTATAAAATATGCTTTAGTATAAGTGTAAAATGTATCAAGTATACTATGGACCATGTACTTGTAGTGTACTATTGAAGTGAACTAATATACTTCTTTGGAGTATATTGTAACGTTTTTGTTGTATTAAAGTGTACGCGACACCGTAGTTTGCTAAGACGGCTTACGCAAAGCTAACATAGTGTTAGCGTGTTTGCTAGCTTAAACGAGCATCAGTTTAGAAAATAAACGGAAGGATGTATGGCGTCATCAACTTCCTTTAATGCCGTACGATCGACCGGCACTCCTCCCGACATATTGATCACCCATGGTATAGGCCAAGTATATTTCACTATAAATCTTTATTTTATAAAGTCTATAAAATATAGTATGTTAAAGTTAATATCAAGTAAACTACCTAGTTTGAGTATAAAATAAGTTAA
>JAVLVB010000660.1:42925-72249 GCA_032876305.1 Orestias chungarensis
TAACACCAAGGTTCTTTACATTGTCACCAGATGCCAACCTGATTCTATCCAGGTCAAGTGGCTGACTAAGCAATTTCTTTTTTAGGGGTTCTGGTCCAAAGATAACAACTTCTGTCTTTTCAGAGTTCAAGAGCAGAAAGTTTAATGTCATCCACATTTTTATGTCATCTAGACATGCCTGTAATCTACCAAACTGACTCGATTCATCGGGATTTATAGATAAATACAGTTGTGTATCATCAGCATAACAGTGGAAATTAACACCATGCTGTCTGATGATTTTACCAATAAGGAGCATGTATATAGTAAATAGAATTGGGCCAAGTACAGAACCATCTGGTACTCCACAAGTAACCTTACAATGCTTAGAAGATTTGTCATTTAAATTAACAAATTGGGATCTATCAGACAAATACGATTTAAACCAGCCTAGTGCTGTTCCCTTGATCCCCACAATGTGTTCGAGCCTCTCAATCAGGATATTGTGATTGACTGTGTCAAAAGCAGCACTGAGATCTAACAAAACTAGAATTGACACGAGCCCATTGTCTGAGGCCATTAGAATATCATTAGTAACTTTAAGGAGAGCTGTCTCAGTGCTATGATGAGCTCTGAAACCTGACTGAAATTCTTCAAATAGGTCATTATTCATCAAATGCTCTCTCAGTTGATTAGCAATAATTTTTTCGAAGATTTTAGATAAAAAAGGAAGATTAGATATGGGTCTGTAATTTATTAAGTTTTCTTGATCAAGAGAAGGTTTCTTAAGTAGGGGTTTTATTACAGCTACCTTAAGAGCCTCTGGTACATAACCATTCACTAATGACAAATTAATCATTTCCAAAATGGGGGTAATAATAATAGGAAATTAGAAATTAAAGTTTATTTTAAACCGGCCGACACACACGCCCTGTTGTTTAAGTCAAGTTTTCATCCAAGGCACACGTTCGCAGGATTAGTCAAATCACAATTATTAAGGTTTAAGCGTATCTGTACACAAGAATCCGATTTTTTTGAAGCTTTGAGAGTGCTGTTTGTGGCTTTGTCCACTAGAGGGTACCAAAGATCCTTCTTAAGGAGATGCTTGAAGTCCTTTTCTGAACTCAAACACACCAATGAAACAAAGCTGGCGATTATTTTCATCAGCACCTGCAAATATTAATTTGGCAATAGGTATTAAAAATAATCTTGCACTGTTCCAAACCCTTAGTGGAAGGCTGACCGACAGGAGCATCATATCTGCTTTCCGTAGAAACAGTAACCTCAAAGATTTTCTCGTTCATGCAAAAGTCAAAACGATCGATTTGAGCAAATATGCACTATGCAAACCCTAACGGTGCAGATTGGACCGGGACAGAGTTTCTGCTACCTGAAATGGTTGCAGAATCCCTGTACCCAAAAAGTTTATTTAATCCCATACTCTGGGGGCTCACAAACACCAAACTGTGTTTATTTAATTACATGCCAGGTTTGCCAAATCAGGTTTGTGGGTCAGACGGCCAACATAGTATTGGTCCGCTTGATTTTGCATCAACGAGAAGTATCTCTTAAAAAGGTATGATACCTCACGCACAACTCAGTGCCCACTACATCCAACATGGATGGGACTCCTCTCGAGTCATGGTTCTGCTGGACCATGGGCCAACGCACTAATCTCTGGTCTGGATTGCCAAACTGGGCACCAAAGCGCCAATGGGACTTAATTAGTGGGGGGTCGTGATTTTCGGGGTTCTGGAGCAGTATGCCCCATGCGCTGTGCCGCATTGGCAGCGTGGACACTTAATTGGGTTTATATATATATATATATATATGTATATATACTATATATATAGTTTTCTGTCTTTTCAAACCCCCAGTCGGTCGTGGCAGATGGCTGCTTGTACTGATCCAGGTACTGCTGGAGGTTTCTTCCTGTTAAAGGGGAGTTTTTCCTCTCCACTGTCGCTACATGCATGCTCAGTATGAGGGATTGCTGTAAAGTCAACAACAACACAAGCCATTGTTTCTGTCTGCTGATTCCAGAGGAGTGAATGCTGCAAGTCAATGACTCAATGAATCTGCTGGGTTTCCTTAGATTGGAATTTTTTTCAAACTGACTTATTCATGATATATCTTTGACCACAGCGGACTCAGACACACTGCTAGCCCAAGAAAAGGTAAATGTCACTTTTAAGCATGTTTAAAAGCTTTGTATGAATAAAATCTGTGATGTGCATGAATAAGTGGAAAAGTATATTAGATTGATTAAAGGCACTCTTTGTGTTTATTTAGATGCTAAAAGGACTTTTGCGTGAACTTTAACATGTTCATGGATGGAGATGTGTAGGGATAGTATACCTCGAACTACGTATCCCTGAGATATGTAGTTCAAGCATTCAAGGATTTTTTATTCTAATACCACTTCACATTTACATCTTTGTGGCATGAAATTAGAACTCAGATCCTGGTATAAGCCAAATAAATAAATAAATAACATGCGATGGACTGGCGACCTGTCCAAGGTGTCCCCCTGCCTCTCGCCCATTGTAAGCTGGAGATAGGCGCCAGCAACCCCACAAGGATAAACAGGTTAGATATTGGATGGATGGATGGATAAATAAAAAACAATGGCCTCTTTACCCGCATCTGTGCACCTGTCTGGCTGTCTCAGTTTCATGGACATTATTCAGAGGTTCTAGTATGTGTAGACAGTCTCAGATCAAAGATCTAACAGAAGGGGGATCAGCACACTGCCCTGGGGCTACCCAGTGCTGAGGGTGATGGAGTAGGAGACAGTGCTATGCACAGTTGGAGGTCTGTTGGTAAGGAAGTCCAGGACCCAGATTTCCAGTGTGGCACTGAGTTCATCTGTGGGATGATGGAATTGAAGGCTGAGTACAAAATATGATCGGTACCTATTGCCAACCTCCCTAAAAATACGTTACTGCATCCGTATGGAGTTCTGTAAGTAAAACACTTGATCATCAACTAAACGTGTGGAGTTCTTATTCATGTGTTCTTAAAGTCCTCCCAGATAGCAAAATTATTTTGGCCTATATGTGGCCTATATCTGACGTGTTCATTTGACCCACATACCACACCGAATGATGGCACTTGGGAGGTCCGCTCCTGTTTGCCAAAGCCAAGCCATCACAATGCCAGATGTCAACCGAAAACAGGCCAAATTAATCAACACTCCAACAAATGTGGGCCACTGTACTGTTTTATTCTGGCTCAAATACGGCATACAATGATGGCACAAGTGTGGTCCACAGCTGTTTGCCAGAAGTGGGCCACAACCAAACCAACACAGTGCCAAATGTGAGCCAACACTAAATAAACCAGTGCTCACGCAAATGTGGCCCACCACTGTACTTTTTTATTTTGGCCCACATCCTACATGGAATGATGGCACAAGTGTGGTCCACAAACATAACTTTTGATACGCCGACTCAGCACCATCAGCTGTTTCGCGCATAGCCCAAACTTGCTCAATTTTTAACCGATTTTCGAACAGTTCAGTTTGTAATAAACATCAGAGGTGTAGTTACGACACTGCATGATTACAAATAATTATAGTCTTTTTATGCACCATGATCAAAAGCATTGACACAGATTGATAGGAACAGGTGTAGAAACCCTGACAGTAACTAAGAGTTATTTCGATTTAGGTGTTTGATCGACACCGCCTGCTGTCTTGCTCTGTTCACCCTTATGAGTTTACTGTATTCACTCTGTTCCTCCAGTGGGATGGGCCACGCCTAAAGTCTCTAGACTCCCCAAACTGGAGCCGATCGGCGATTCAGGACATTCTGGTAACACCGCCAGTGATCCATCAGCTCATCCAACGCTTCTTCTCACTTCACTCATTCCTGGTTTGACCTCAGATGTGTTCATGTTTGATGCTCCCGGCTAGTGTTCTCTGCTTTTAAAAACTTCTTTCCCATCATACATCTCATCAGGCATGTGCGGCAAAACAAAGAAAGCCTTGTTTTCCTGCATATTAACTCATTTTGTCTACTTGCCGCAGTTGTCTCGAGTGATCGACTGGCCGACGGACATAGTTCAGGTAGTAAAGCCAAACCTTTTTCTTTTCATTCTGCAGAATTTTACAAGAAGCCGCTCCCTCTTCTCGCCAACAGGCCACTTCCCAACAGTAACTCTCAGGATGTCGTCTCTTAAGCCTCCTTCGCTGAACCGAACAGAGGAGGCGGAGCTTAACTGGGCCATGGTGAACCTGACCGAACCGTCCGCCTGGTCCTATCAGGACGCAGGACTTAGTTTTGTATGATACTGATCAGTATTAAAGGTTGGGGGTCAGTGCATCAGGTTAAAAGACTTTAAACTAAAGAACGATGTAAATAAACCTTACATCACCTTAGCGCGTTGCTCAGTTGTTTCTTTGTTGTCACGATGCTTCTTGGTGATACATTTAAACCGCTTGAACGTCTGTTTATTTAGCCTTAAATCAGGGGTCGAGAGACAGGCTTGAAAAAAACTGCAAATGTCTTGATGTAAATTGGGCCACCAGAATCTGCGGGAGATCAAAGCTATGGTGCGACTGGAACCAGGGTGACAGGGGAAACGGGCTGTATGGAACCAATGGATAACTCGTGAACGAACGGAGGAGGTAACATACATGGTCTTGTGGGGTGATGTTCTGGGATCTGGTTCGGTCTGAAGGGCCTCTTTGATGATGTCCTTGATCTCCCAGGATACCAAGCCAACCACACAATCTGGAGGGATGATGGGAGCTGGATCGGAGGGTGTATTGTCTGGGTAAAACTGCTGGCAGAGAGCATCGGGCTTGAGGTTTTTAGTGCCGGGTCTGTAAGAGATGGATAAGTTAAACCGAGAAGAATAGAGACCAGCGAGACTGTTGGGGGTTGAGGCGTCTTGCTTAATGTACTCAAGGTTCCTGTGATCGGTCCAGACCAGTACAGGATGTTTAGCACCTTCCAACCAATGACACCATTCTTCGAGGGCTAGTTTAATAGCCAGGAGTTCTCGTCTCCCACGTTGTAGTTCCTTTCGGTGGGGGAAAGACGTTGGGAGAAGAAGGCACAGGGGTGTAGTTTATTGCCCTCATCTGACCTTTGGGAGAGGATGGCCCCAACTCCCAGGTCAGAGGTGTTCACCTCGAAGATGAACTGACGGGATGATTCAGGTTGCACCACAACAGGGGCTTGAGAAAACAGGGTCTTTAATCTCTGGAAGGCTTCTTCTGCTTTGGGGGTCCAGTCGAAAGGTTTCTTGACGGAAGTGAGTGTGGTGAGTGGAGAAAATGTCTGGCTTTAATTTCGGACGAATCTTCGGTAGAAATTTGCAGAACCCAGGAAATATTGGAGCTGGCATCTGGAGTTAGGAGTGGGCTATTAGGTGACTGCTTGGACTTTGGTGGGATCAGCTCAGACCTGCCCACCCTCCAAGATATAAACAAAACAACTTTATAGAGGACTTGTGAAACTCACATTTTTCAGCCTTAATGTAGAGACGATTGTAGAGCAGACGTTGGAGGACTTAACGGACATGGGATCTGTGCTCGGGGAGGGTTATGGCAAAAATAAGGATGTCATCAAGGTAGACGAAAACAAAAACATTCAAAAAATCACGGAAGAAGTCGTTAATTAGTGCTTAAAACTGAGGGGGCATTGTAGAGACCAAAAGGCATGACTAAATACTCGAAGTGACCGATGGGGGTCTTGAATGCAGTCTTCCACTCATCCCCCTGGCGTATACAGACTAGATGATAGGTGTTGCCGAGGTCCAGTTTTGTGAAGACTGTTGCTTTGTGAAGGGTCATGAAGGTGCCAGTGATGAGAGGTAGAGGGTATGTGTTTTTAACAGTGATGTTTAGGCCTCGTTAGTAAATGCATGGTCGGAGCGAACCATCATTCTTAGTGACAAAGAAGAAGCCCGCCCCGAGGGGAGACGAAGAGGACCGAATAATGCCAACGGAGAGGGACTCATTAATTTAGTTCTCCATCGATTCTCGTTCCTTCTAGGAGATGTTGAAAAGACAGCAAGCCGGTAGGGGGGCTCCAGGGAGAAGGTCGATGGCGCAGTCGTAGGGTCGGTGTGGTGGTAGAGAACTTGCTTTGCTTTTACTGAAGGCCTGTTTGAGATCCAGGTATTCATCTGGGATGTTGCTGAGGTCCTGAGAATCGAGGGAGAGGTCCTTCTGGCGCGGGCTCGGAGGAACGCCAGCCTGGAGACAGGAGGAGAGACAATGAGATGAGCATAAGAAAATAGAACAATCCTGACCAGTTTATGTTGCGATTGTGAGTTGTTAGCCAGTCGAAACCTAGGATTATTTCTGGTTGTGAGGAGGTGAAAACAAAAAAAGATCCAAGTTCGGTGTGATTTCTTGAGAAAATCAGTTCATAAGGTTTTGTTACGTGATGGAGGATGAACTCTGTAAGCAAGACGGACAAAGCAAGCCTGAAAACACCGTCGATACGACAGCCATGACAGGTTTTCAGGAAGTTGACAGCTCTTTTGTTCCAGAAGATGCAAATCCTTTGGTTTGCTCATATTTTGACAACAAGGAGGATTTTCCCCACAGACCAGAGGACAGTCAAGGAAAACTGACCTGTGAAGTGAGTGATGACAAGATAGCACTGAAGGTCAGAACAGTGGTGAGGACAACAGGCAGGACGGGTTAATCTGCATGTATGAAGAGGACACAGAGGTCAAGGACAACATTAATACAGAGCTTGAAGGTTGTGCTGAGCAAGAACACACCAACCTTAAATAGAGCTCAGTTAGACAAGGCCAGATGTGCAGAGTGAAGAATGTTATCGCAAGAAAAAGAGGGCCGTTCACCAGAACTTTGGTGCGATGTGTGTTCCGCAGTAATTTTCTTTCTCATTTGCATATTTGTGTATGGGTTTTTTTCACCTCACCATTCATACGCTCATGTACCTCCTTCCTTTTGAGGTCATTCGTTATGGTTACGTCCCCATTGTTTTCCTTTTGTGGTTGTATTTTTGGGAGACCCAAGCCCTGACATCTTCAGTTTAATCAGGGATGACTGTAATTTGAGACTGAAGTTTGTCCATTTATGAGTCTGTCCCGGTGCATTTTTCTAAAACTGCAATACCAGAAGTTAGCAAAAAGCTACAAGCAGCTAACTTTGTTGCATTGACAACAGAGAAGCGGTCAACCTCGAACATGGTGCCTTATATGGACGTCAAAACTCATTTTGATAATGAGAACTAGGAGTTGATCGCAAAAATGTCTTGAAACCTCATGACTAGTAAGCGCTATTAGGACTCTTGACTAGACATGGCTAAACATCAGTGTCTTGGACAAGAGAATGAAAGAACCTTGAACCTGCTGCAGACCAAAACCTTACTGGACCCTAGTTCCAAAGTAGACCACATAGCAGCCTGGCTCGACTTCATCCAGAATAGACTTTAGGCTGAGACGGTGGAATATTGGAGTTCTGCTAACTAGACTGTGAATGTTTAGCTAAAAGACGTTAAAGCGCAAGAAACTCCACAACAGCCACCAAAAGAAGAAGAAGTCTCAGTATTTGGGAAGTTCAAGGCCTACAATTGCAACACACAGGAGGAGATTTTCTCCACCATCATTTGTGTTATTTGAATAAATGAACATGTTGGACATATTATACTACCATAATTTATCTTATTTATATGTATATATATATATATATATATATATATATATATATATATATATATATATATATATATATATATTAGAGACAACCAAACCAATTGCTCAAATAAAACTGGATCACAAACACGTTTCAGAACATTAATTAGGCCCCGGGTAAAAAACGGCATCATAAAAGTTTAATACATTATTCCAACAGTTTGGACACTTAAGGTCAGTTGGTTAAGTCAGGTTTCTGTCGTGAATAATGCCCACAGTAAATCACAAGTAGTGGGAATTTCATTGATGTCACTAAGCAACTGCACACCTTTAACTATGATGCCCACATCTTCTGGAAACTGATCAGCATCCTCGCATGGCTGTCTAATTACATATCTGCCTTTTTATCTGGATTTTCAATGTAAAAAAAGAAAGAGACAATATAACCTTTCCCACACATACATGTATGGACAATATTGTTTGTACCCCTGTTTTAATGACCAAAATGCTCACAATGGTCACTAACATAACTTGAAATGGACAAAAGTAACACATTGAAAACCTGCTGAAAATTAACATTTTTAAAAAAAATGTGTAAAATTATCCTTTCTAAAACCAATCTAATACTACAGGTATGGAAAAAATTAAATATCTAAATTAAAATTGAATTTGGCCACTAACCAGTATGCTGCCTATTGTCAGAAAGCTTGTTCACAGTTGCTCGTCATGGGTCTTTCAGCAGGATTATAACCCAAAACATACAGCTATAAACAACTTAGAACAGCCAAGAGCAATTGGAAAAAACACTGAATTGGCCTTCTATGCACTGTGGAATGGTAAACATTTATATTCATATTTCTTTCATATATGCATATAATAAATATATTCATGTTTCTTTTAATACTAGAAGTGTTTGCATATAATAAAAGGTATTCATGCTTCTTTTAGTACTAGCAGTGTGTGTATAGAACAAGAGCTATAAATTCCTTAGAAGGCCTGTTTATTATCTCTCTGAGGAGCTGAGCCCAGAGGGGCACAGGAAGTCCAGAGGGGCACGAGAGGGGGGCAATCCATCGATCCCTAGCAAAAAATCTGTTAGTTGGGGAGTGTGAAACTAGATGGCAAAGTTGTACTATCTTTTTTCCTGTTTATGCAGACGGGATCAGTGAGGGATCAGTGAGGGGTCAGTGAGGCGTCTGGGAGAAGGGGGAGATAACGGTTTCTGCAACAGTTTGTGTAAATCACATGTGAATGTTTTATGACTCTGTACACTCCCTAATTTCAATAAAAACAGCCTGCTGGGGGGTTAGAGCTCAGATCCGAGTGAGCGATTTCACTAGAACGGCCTCGGCTCTCCCTCTCTGCAGGGAGAACTTGGACGATCCGCAAGATGTTTTTTGGCTGAGTAGGATTTGAGTTTATATCTTTTATTTGAACTTTGTGAGAACCTGAATGTGCTGTCCTGAGATCAACCAACCTGGGGAAGTCAAGGTGGACTTCAACAATTTGGGGGCTCGTCCGGGATCTCAGGAGGAAAGCAAAGATTCGGCACCTGGGCTGATCACGAACAGACAACAGACATACGAGCAGAGCCTGTTTAAATCAAAATTTGCTATTGGCTTGAAACCAAAGTAAACCGTGTCTGAAGTCCTAGTAGTGTAAGCCTGTAAATTAAAGGGTCTGGCAATGTTCGTTGTTGTTGGAATTAGATTTAAAATCAGTGAGACGTACAGCCTTGGAATAAAATAGATTGAAGGGCGCCGTCCCTTAATTAGATAAAATAGATTTAAGGATGTTGTCCCGGGAATTAGAGGAATAAAGATTCTCTGAGAGTGGCGCCTCCCACCGGTAACTTGACGAAGCATCGGGGAAGCTGGGTTAGAGTCCTGCGGAACTGGGGAACCGTGAATTAGATTAGATTCTCTGAGAGTGGCGACTTCCCCCGTTATTTGACGAAATATCGTTAAAGCTGGGTTAGAGTCCCGGGGAACTGGGGAACCCCGAATTAATATAGGCCAAACGGTGACTAGTGCGGAAGCAAGAGTCTGATAAGACGTGAATGGTGATCCCTCTATGTTTGGAAACGGCGGGACGGCTCTGGATACTATGTGAAATAGTCATCTTTCTGCTCTTGAGCTCTGAAAAGACAGAAGTTGTTATCTTTGGACCAGAACCCCTAAAAAAGAAATTACTTTGTCAGCCACTTGACCTGGATAGAATCAGGTTGGCATCTGGTGACAATGTAAAGAACCTTGGTGTTATTTTTGATCAGGAAATGTCTTTCAAGTCTCATATAAAAAAGGTCTGTAAGATTTCCTTCTTTCATCTTAGGAATATAGCAAAAATTTGAAATATTCTCTCTAGGATAGATGCTGAAAAGCTAGTCCATGCATTTGTTACTTCAAGGCTGGACTATTGTAACTCTTTATTAGCAGGAAGTTCACAAAATGCAATTAAAAGTCTACAGTTGGTTCAAAATGCTGAAGCAAGAGTTCTGATGAAGCTTAAAAAGAGAGATCATATCTCCCCAATTTTAGCTTCCCTTCATTGGCTCCCTTCACCAAACGTATAAAATTCTGGTGTCTGTGTACACTGCAGTGTGCGCTTGGAACTCACACTGACACGCTGCTGGCTGAAGTGTGAGCTTGGCCAGAATTTAGTTAAAACATGACACGATCTAGATAAAATCAGGCTCTAGAAACCACTATTACATAAATGGTCTGACTCCGTCATATACAGACCTGTTAGTTAAAAAATAACCTGATCTCGGGATAAAGATCGGGTACTTAGAAAAACAATTATTAATATTAAATTTGATTCCGCAGACAATCAGACTCACATGAACTGTTCCTCGTCAGACGTTTAATCACCTTTGATAATATTTACATGAGCTGACGCGGTACAGACCTATAGAATAAAATACATGACACATAGTTAAATGCAAACTATAAAATGGAAGGTGAAGTGGCCAGAAAAAAAGATGATGATGGCTGGGGTTTGTAGCGGACGATCGCAGTGAAGGTTTAATAAAAGCTGCGGTGTCAGAGGAGGAACGGCAGAAAGTTGTAGGAAAGATGAGAAGGAAGATAGAAAAAGAGATAAAAAAGCAGGGGAAGATTATGGAGGAACAGACCTCGCTGGGCAGATTTTGCTGGGATAGAGCTGCGGAGAAATTAAAGGACGAGGCAAGTGAGAAAGAAAAAAAAAGGCAGAGCACCCGCCACATGATGAGAGATGGATAACAGCAGCAGAAAGTGATGTTGGAAGAAAGCGCACAGAGCAGAAAGTAGGTTTAAGTCAGACAATTTGGTGACTCTGACTTGATGCAGATCGGTTGTCACAGCGGACTTTAAGATCGAACCGTTTGTTCATTCATCCGGGGATCCCAACTGAATAAGGTGAGCAGAAACCTATTAAATTAAATTCTGCGCATTGAGTATGATTAAAAAGGATGAATGAATTGATGGAGTAGATCAAGAATATGTCATTAAAATTTTTGATTGTGCAAGTTCAACAAAAGTGTCTCTCTTTGGAAACTAATTTTTTTAAATTGTTGTTATGCGATGAGATGCATGCGAAGATATGATGGAATAAAAGCATGGGATGCTTTTATTAAAGAATTTTAAAACAGAGAGCTGGCGTACTCCTCCACTTTGCTGATGTGCATTTTTGCTAATTGCCAGGAGAAGCAGCGGTAGAGCTGTCTCCTTGGAATGTGATTTTCACTAAAAATCGGATGGACCCAACCGGGGTCGGTCCTTGGCATCTGTTATTTCTTTTAATGGAGGTGTAACTTCTGTTGAAAGAAAGCAAGGGTGAGATGAAGAGATGAATACAGTTGTTCTGTCTTTCTTTTTTCTTTGGCCTCTTTCTAGATTAGTATTTGTTCTCCTTCTGCCTCAGGAGTCAGTAGAGCAACACACGCACATAAATTAAGTTTCCTTGATCCATTTGTCCGGTCTCAATAAGAGTGTTGGGGCTTCATGGGTGGAAAGTAAAAAAAACATCTAAAGACGGATTAGTTACTAAAGGAATATGAGCTGAACGTTCTCCTTTATGCTCCGCAACACGTCAAACCGAACCTGCATCCCTTCAGAGATTTAGTTTTGTACCGCTGAGGTGAAGAAAAAAAACGGATCTATAGCAATGTTCTTTCTCACAGAAGCACACACACGCCGTTGGACTGGTGTGAAATACTGTAGTGTCGCTTGTTGTAATACACCAGTCGGCGAGAACATTAAGCTCACCTGCCTCGTGTTAACTTCCTGAGGCAGGAAGAGATGCTCTGACCCGGTGAGGATGGGACGCAGGACCAATACCGGAGCTTGTTCTGCCACATCAGCTGTTTGAACTGGGATCCTGGGAGTTGGACTGCGAGTTTATGATTTATTTATTTCATGTGGGGGAAAACTGTCTTTACCAGCTAATTTACCAGCAGCTATGTTCACTCTCCTCTGGAGTTCCCCAGGGCTCTGTTCTTGGCCTGATTTAATTCCTAATTTACCTCCTTTCTCTTTATTTGCTTGTTTATGTTTAGCATCACTTTCCGATTATACCTCAACCAAACCATCCGCTTCCTTCCTAAGTACTTTCCTTTGCAACATGATAGCAACGACTGGTTTTCATCTAATTTTTTCAAACTCAACTCAAAATAAAAAACAAAAATAACTCAAATTGAACTTATCAAGATCCTTCCAAAACCAACCATTTTCATCCTCACCCTCAACTGATCTGTCTCTCTATCCTCTCAGTTAGGAGTCTGGGTTGTCATGATTGACGACACTCAATCTTTTCAGATCCACTTCAAAAACATCAGCGTCTCTGGTCACATTGTTAGGTCACATATACTAGGAAGCACAAATTAGACAGGGAGCAAAGAAGAAAGCATGCATATTCTTCACAGACACCAATATTATCACAATAGCAAGATTGTGTAATATAATGCAGCCTTTGAAGTATTATTTAAATGTAAAAACTCTTGAGAATGATGTTTTATCTCTGTTCTCTCAGCCATGTGGCGTGCAGGTAGCAGCACAGGTGCACTACATCTGCATATTCTGTGTTTTACAGATATTTTATGTAGTTCCCTCATCAAGATTACATCCAGCACTTTACCTAAGTGTATCCTTTGCAGACACAGAATGAAGCAGCTCCTGCTTCAAAGCTAACATGCCGATTTCCCTGAGCGCCGCTTACAAATTAGGCCTGCCGAGTGGCTGAGGAATTACTTTTTATTTCTGAATCCGTGTTGCACTCTTGTTAAAAGTTGAGCAGTTGAGTTGGTGTTGAGGAGAATACCAGTGGCTGAAGTTATTATTGACTCAGCAAAGTGCCGTCACTCAGTGGCGTTAGGGTTTTGCGTTATCATATCGTTATTGTTTATTGTCATAATAAAAAAATGGGACTAATCGTCACTGTGATCATGTCAAATGTGTAAAGTTTAACAATTTCTACTTTCTCCTGACTTTTCTTCCATCAGAACGATGATGAACCAGAAAGGATTTATTAAAAGCAGTTCATGAAAACAAACCCCTTTATATATACTGTTGTCATCAAGAAGCCTCTTTTAAGTTGGTATAGTTTTCAAGAGCAGAATTTGTTTACTAATCACTTTTCAAAATCAGAATCAGGCTTTATTGGCCAAGTATGCTCACACATACAAGGAATTTGTTTTTGGTTACATAGATGCTTGCAGTGCACGAAAAATACAGTAAATAAACATTTGTAACATTTAGTGTTTGTAATTTATATTGTAAAAAAAGTGCAGTATAAAAATTATAGAAGTTATAATAATATATAAATAAATTGTTCAATTGTTCATGAGAATAATGGAAGTTGGAAAAAAAGCTTCTCTGTAGCCTGGTCGTACGGGTCTTCATGTGGCTGAAGCGTCTGCCTGATGGAAGGCACCGAAGCAGGTGACGGCCAGGGTGAAACGGGTCGGTGAGGATTTTCTCTGCACGCTTCTTGGTTCTGGAGGCATGCAGGTCCAGCAGTGTGGGCAGCTTTACACCGATGGTCCTCTCTGCAGACTTGATAATGCGCTGCAGTCTCTTGGTGTCGTGTTTTGTGATAGCACTGCCCCACACTGTTATGGATGTGGTGATGATCGACTCTATGATGGCTGTGTAGAACTGCACCATCAGCTCTTGGGCTAGGTTTAACTTTCTCAGCTGGTACAGAAAGTACATCCTCTGTTGAGCCCTCTTGATGATGGAGTTGATGTTGCTGTCCCACTTCAGATCCTTGGAGATCATTGTGCCCAGGAACTTGTAGGACTCCACAGCCATCACAGTCCTGTCTAGGATGGTGAGTGCTGGCAGGGTTGTTGGGCTCCTCCTGAAGTCCACGGTCATCTCCACTGTTTTTGATGTGTTCAGCTCCAGATTGTTCTGACAGCTCCAGAGGACAACCTGATCAACCACCCGTGTGTAAGCAGACTCATCACTGTCATTGATGAGACCAATGACTGTTGTGTCATCTGCAAACTTCAGGATTTTAAAAGAGGAGTCCATGGAGGTTCAGTAATTTGTGTACAGCGAGAAGAGCAGTCTGGAGAGTACACAACCGTGTGGGGCGCCCGTGCTGATGGTTCGGGGCACTGAAGTGCACTTTCCCAGCCTCACCTGCTGTTTTCTGCAAGTAAGAAAGTCAGTTATCCACTGGCAGGTGGATGCTGGTACGCTGAGTTCAGACAGTTTGCTGTGTAATTGTCCTGGAATAATTGTGTTGATGGCTGAGCTGAAATCCTGGAACAGAATTTTTGCATAAGTTCCTGGGTGTTCAAGGTGTTGGAGGATGAAGGGGAGACCCATGTTCACTGCATCGTCCACCGAACGGTTGGCCCGATAGGCAAATTGCAGGGGTCTAGCAGGGGGTCTGGGATTTCCTTAATGTGGTTGAGAAACCAGTCTTTTAAAGGACTTCATGACCACAAAGGTCAGGGCAACAGGTCTGTAGTCATTTAGTCCTGTGGTAGTTGTCTTTTTAGGAATGGGGATTATTGTGGAGCTTTTAAAACAGGATGGAACAACACACAGCTCCAGTGATCTGTTGAAGATCTTAGTAAAGACAGGTGCAAGCTGGTCTGCTTTGGTCCTCAGGAAGGAGAAAGAGATTCCAGCAGGACCTGGGGCCTTCTTGACTTTCTGTTTTTTAAAAAGTCTCAGCACGTCTTCCTCGCAGATCTTCAGGGCAGGCTGGATGGGTGGCTGATAGTCAGACGGGTGTGAAGTGGTGTTGGATGGGATCTCGTTTCTGGGCTGTTCAGCCCTGCAGTAGAATCTGTCATTATCATTATCGCAATAGTACCAGAAGATGTTTTACCTATATTGCCAACCGCGGGCATTTGAGTGATTTTTCATGTAAAATTCATTAGATTTTCTGTAAGCGGTTCAATCAATCGAAAGGATCTAAACTAATGTATTTTGATATGAATTGGAGCTTAAAAAAATGTCTCTTTAATACACTTCAGAGATGATGTTTGTTTCAGGAGGACTCAACAAAGATAGGCTGTGATCAGAGCAGTCAGCCTTTTCATTTTCTTTTGATAAAATGTGTTTGGTGATTGTGTTGGTGGTATTACTTCCCTACTAAAGGGTGGGACCGTGAGCATTATTCAGAATAAAGAAAAGGATCATAAGTAGTTTCATAAATATAAATCAAGTTTTTATCTGATTTCCTTTTTTCTTGTCATGTCCAAATCTTTTGTTCGGTTCCACCTCATTCTGTTGATGTGCCCATTGGCAAGGTACTTTACGTGTAATTTTATGGACTGTCCAGCAGGAGGCAGCGCTCTTCATGCTCAGCACAAAGCATGAACCACAAAGGGTTTTAGAAAAGTTTTATTTCAAAGGTGCAACAACAACAACTTAAGGCTTCACAGTTCATATGATTCCTGGGAGGTTCTTTACAAAAGTCTATAGTGTTCCTCATTTTGAGGCAACATGAGAAAACAACACATGTTGCTTTAATAAACATGTCAGTGCTACAATAAGTAGCTGCAATAGAGTTCAGTGCATTGCACTTCTTAATAGGATAAAGCTACAGATGACATTGTAATTTAAAATGACAAACTTCCCTTTTAATGCTTAAAAAATTGCGGTCATGGAAGTAAACATGTATTATTATTATATAACAAATAAAAACACAGTTTCTGTGTAAGGAAATGTTCACTTTGGTTGATTATTTCTAGGATGAGAACTCTAGGAGGAGATGCTGCTGGCTCTGTAGTTCTGGATGAGGCTGATCAGCTCAAACATGTCTGAAACATGCGGGTTAGCGTTCAGAACCTGCTCCACCATGCTCTGAGGGAAGAGTGTGCTCAGACGGCTCCTCAGCTCATTCCCCTGCTCGCCGGACACGCCGCTCGCCTTATCCAGCTGGACACTGGGCTGCAGCCATGGGTCCCTGGGCAGGCTGTGGCTCTGTCTGTGAGGGCCCGGTCTGGCGTACGAGATCTCACAGTAACCAGAAGACGGTTCCCTCCTGTAGGGAGGCAGAGCTGGGCAGGAGCTCCACACAGACTGCTGGGGATGGTTGGTGGGATGCTGCTGACCACACCCGCACTGGTGGCACATGTGATGCTCGCTGTTGTGAGGAGGGTAGTAACTCTGTGAGAGCCTCAGGCTGCTCCCCACATACGAGCTGGACATCTGGTAGCTGCCGATGCCGCTGCTGTAGCTGGTGAGAGGGCCGTCCTGGACGCTGAGCCGGGACATGTAGCTCCCCATGGACCAGACGGCCTCGTCCACGTCTGAGCTCTGGTAGAGAAGAGGACTCCTGTTCAGCTGGGTCCTCAGGTTGCAGACGGGGGAGTCGCTGTGAGTCAGGTCGTCTCTGCATCCATAGGGAGGAGTGGCTAGGTTGTATCTGTGCTCGGGTTGCTGTGCCAGAGCCCTCAGTTCATCAGCTACAGCCAGCTGGGACTGGTTCACCCTCTCAGGATGGTAGAACTTGCACTTTATTCCATAAGTACATTTCTTTCCTGGAAAAAACACCCCCAAAAAAAGGAAATCTGTTATTTTACTGCTTTTATGGTCACTGCACTGCTGTGTTAAGATAAAATGATTCTCATGAAACAACAAATGAACTGTGAAACTAATTCTTTTTACTTCCTTTTTTTTGTTTTTTTGTGTGATATGTGAGACAACACAGCAATATTCCACTTCTGTTTTTCCCTTTAGGGAATTTCAGATTCTGTGGATATTTCTGTTGATTTTTTGGACTTAAATGTTTTAAATTTAAAGGAAGGAAATAATTCAACTGTATCCTTAAAGATAAATGGCAATATTTAATTTAATTTCCTATAATTTCCTAAATCTTTAGATAGTGAACCTAAAAACTTTTTATAAAAACATTCAAAATGGTTTCAATTTCCTGTGAAGACCCCTGGAGGCTTTGTTTTAGCTTAAACATCAGCTGTTTTTGGTTTAGAGGGACAAATCTGCAAACCGAATCAGCAAGAGTAAAAACGTTTAAGGATGGTTTTTATGCTTATCCAGCTCTGCTCTCTGCCAAATTACAGGTGGC
Organism: Orestias chungarensis; assembly: GCA_032876305.1. NCBI lineage: Eukaryota > Metazoa > Chordata > Actinopteri > Cyprinodontiformes > Cyprinodontidae > Orestias > Orestias chungarensis. Next base: position 60,056 of record JAVLVB010000660.1, read on the forward strand.
TCCTGTGTCTGCAGGTCTGAGCTCTGCTGCAGTTTAACCTTAAACTCTAACTGAAGGTTTGGTTGTTGTTCCTCATGTCATAAAGTTTTAATGATTAATTGAGAGTGGAAACATGTTTTTTTTTTTGTGCATCCCTGGAGAGTGAACATCTTTGCTCATCACAAACGTTCCATCCAGCATTAATGAAACTAACATGAAATTATCACTGTCTAAGATGTCGGTTTCGTGTCGCTCGTACGAGTTTCTTTTGCATTCGGGTCTCTTGGGGCCGAACGTGACTAACGAAGTGTTGACTGGGGGAAGGGAAGGGCAAACTAACCGTATGGACAGTGCTGCTGCCTGTTGTCTTGCGTCCACGCCTTCCTCCTAAGAAAGTCGTCGATGTTGGGACCGTTCCTACCCAGGGGGTCATCTGGAGGCATGAACCTGCACACAGGTAAGATCAGGTCAGCATCAGGCTGCTGGGAACTCACCACCCAGACCTGAAGCACGCATACAGGACATGGTTCCTTCAGACGAGACGGGAGGTCTTACTTGTCATTGGCAAACGTGTACATTAGGAGCCTCTCCACTATAAACTTTTTCCACTGTGGATTCTCCGTCTGCAGGTCGCGGTAGTTGTCGTTGGACACGATGATTCCGTCTGACTCCACCGCTAGCTTGATGATGTAGCGGTCGTCGTAACACACCACCCGCTTGCCGTTGACGCAGCGAGACGGCGTGTAAACCAGGATCTTCCGTCCCTCCAGTTCATGGAGAATATGTTGATCTGCGGGACAGAAGACGAGGCCGATCAGTCCAAACCGTCTCCTTAGAGGCGGTGTTTTGATGAAGCAGGTCAAAGTGTCGTTTTTATTTCTTAAATGGTAAACTAGCATCTCTGGCATATCCCAAACATCTCGATTCAGATCAGCAAATTCTGTGTTTTTATGTTTTCATGTTTTCACACTGATAATGTACATGTTTAATTCAAGTATTTAACAGATTTAGCTGGCCTATGTGTGACAAAGCAAAGACAGACTAAAAGTCAGCTTGTCAGCAGATTAGTGGAAGGTTTAGGTCTAGCCTGAACATTTACCAATAAGCTAATTACTTCAGTAAATGGTTAAAAGTTGGCGCTTTGGCCTCTATGCAACAGTTGATACTTTTTCTCTCATCGTAGCTTTTTGGCTTATTCAGTTTACTGGTAAAAGCTGATGAACCTGAGCTATTAATAAGGTTAACCTCCACAGGTAAAACCTCCACCGCTTTGCTAAACCTCGTTATTATCATTTCTACTCGTTCTGGCAGCGAGTATCAAAGGTGCTCACGTGTTTGCTTCTGCAACACTTCCTAGTAAAGGGCTGATAAGCAGCTTCCTGGAATAAGTTAATTTTTGTTTTTTTTAGACTTGATCTAACACAAACAAGATCCTGGATTTCATTTCGATGTGTACACTTCCTTATCCTCCATGGAATACAGATTCTGCTTTAACTGCTAGAGTTCAGTGGAAGTGACTTACAGGATGAAAACAACAAAAAATAGACAGGCGGGAATTTAGCTGCTCTAATCAGTTGTTTGCCTCAGTGGGACACAGCATGCCTTGACAGTAGTGAAGGAGATAAGGCCTATTTCCTTCATTTTTAGGGCTGATTCTATTTCTGCTGAGGGCTGTCAACACGCTGAACGATCAACATGACTTCTACTCTACTGTTTTACTGTCGGAATGAGTCAGGTTGCCTGTTCCGTAAAAATTGCCTGATTTTACTTTGACGTAAGTGTTCAGGATGAAAGCGCTCATGTTTCCGCTCAGGTGTTCAACCTGAGCGGAAACAAACGTCAAATTTAACAAAACAAGTTTGTTTTTCTGAGTTCACACGTTTTTGTGTTTCAGTTCTGAGCGTCAGAGTTTCAGGTTGGCTTCTTGAAACTCTCAGTTTAGCTCTCAGCTAGGAGCTAAGACAGCTCCCACTTTCATTAGTGCACGAGTTACATCGAGACAATAGATGGGAAAATTAAATACACATTTTCCATTTAAGATTTTTGTAGAAGTTTATCCATACTTCCATCATTGTCTCCCCTTATGTAGAGACTCACCCGCCTCATTGATGGAGCAATATAACCTCGTTCTGGTTTACAAACTGCAGCATCAGAGATTGCTTCATTTGTCATTTTTATTTCAGAAGAACAAAGATCCATCAAATTCAAATAAAGTGTTTGAAATGTGAGAAGATATGATTTTAGGATGTTTAGGAGACTTAAAGATTTTTTTCTGTGTAGCGATAGCTGTACCAAAGACATCGTTCAGAAAGGAGATCGGACGGCTGCATAATGACTAAAGGGTCACTCAGCAGGCAGGCATTAGTCACTCAGCTTGAAACAGCCAGTGGACATCAGCAGCCTTCTGGTTCGTGTTCAGAACCCGACTGTGGATGAATGCTATCAGACCTAATAGTTGAAAAAAGTGACTGTTGTCTGAACTCTGCAAAATTCATGTAAACAAAGAACTTAAAAAAGATAAAGAGCACAAAGTTTACGATGAAAACTAAAACCAGGTCTTGATATTGATGTTTCACTAAATCATGAGGCATTTGTGTTGCAGGGGGGACAATACATTTAATTTGAAATCTAAAAACACAAAAAAAGGTAAAAGGCTTTTATTTTGAGCTACACTTCTGCTTCTCAGTAATAAAACCCTTCAGTTATTTCCTCATTTAAAACCCTGAGCAGAAGCTTGAACTCTACCTAGATGCTGTTCATCGTCTACGGTGGAGCCAGGATGCTGAGCAGCCCCCTGACATCTGACAGGGATTTCTAAAATGAGCCGTGGTATTTCCCTCTCAGCGTGACCAGACCGACCCAACGCAGGTGAGCCTTACCTGTGATGGGCGCCTCAGGCCGCGGCTGCTCCTTCCTCCACAGCGGCACAAACACGGTGATGTCACGCAGGCCCTTGTCCCAGAACCAGCTCACCGCCAGCTGGAGACCTTGGCAGGAAAACACCTTCTTGTCGCCATGGCTACGGAGACAAAAGTCAAAGTCAACAAAAAAAAATGATCCACTTCTGCTTTTGAGTTTCCTTATACGTTAGTCACACACACACACACTCCTCTTCCACTTTCAGGAAACTGATGGTGTTGTAAGACGAGTGTTTTTTTGCTCTGACCAGGCAAACGTTTGTTTGACTGATGCAGAGCTGAAACTTTTCTAAAGGGCTGATCTGAGGCCCCCGAGAGCCTGAAACCGTTGTTGGGACTGATGTACTTCCTGGTACGACTGTAACACTCAATAAAAAAACGTTATTGCATTTATCAACCGTGTCAGATTTAAACGGAGTTATCTGTTGTTCTTCGTTTGAAGAGGTTTGACGTTTGAGGAAATGAACGCAGAAGGTTTTTTTCTTCAGGTAAAACAGACTAATCACTCTGACTGTTGAAGATGTTCTACACATTTTTATTATCTGATAATATTTCCCCTAAAACAACAACATACAGTCATTTTATTCAGTTCCTAATCTTTGCAAACACTTGGAACAACACGAGGAATTGATTCTGCTGTTGAGCAATTAAACTTCTGCTGCAGGTCCTGCTTATCCAGTAAACTGGAGGAGTTACTTTAGAGGAGACTGTGTCTCTGTCTGTGTGTCTGTGAACATGCTCACATGTGAATGCCTGCAAGTTTCCCCCCTTTTCCATAAGCAGGAAGCTGAGTGTTGCTTTGCATACAAAGGTAAAGAAATACACTAATGTTTGACACGAGGTATTTGAGACACTCGGACCCTTCACATGTTTCCTGATCTGTTTCTTTAAACCAGAACAACTACAGTAATTTATTATGTCCATACCCCAAACGTCTGCATCCTGGGATTAAAGTGTCCTATTGTAGGGTTTACTTCAGTATTATGTATTTTTTTTAAAGTTATAATTTTGAATATAATTGAGCCAAATAAATGTGTGACGGGTCGAATTATGACTTTAAAAGCTAGATGGTTGCAGCCACCTCTCATGCTGGTTATAATAGTGCGGTCTCACATTCTCCTCATCATTAAATTAACCTTTTTCTTTTTAACTCTTCATATTAGTTCTTTGGGGGCCTTGTGGGTTGAGAATGAATGCAGTCCTGGAAAGATTTTTTCTAAATAAAACCTCAGTCCAAGATATTCGTTTTGCTTTTTCCTATAAATGTGTTTTCTGTTTAGTTTCTACTACATTTGGCTGAACTGCCCAGGGTGTCACTTTAGTCGTGATGCTTTTGACAGAAATCCACATCTTCGATGATATTTACTGATGTTCTGTGTGGGGGTGTGAGGACAGACGAGTTACTCACACAAGGAAACGAGCTACTGAGAGAGCGCCTGCTTGGACTGGGACTGAAACATGTTGGCGTTTGCCAGGTGAGAGTGACTGATGTTGCATCATGGGAGCTGGAGGATGTGACCTTTGTTTTTAGGTTCTAATTTCCTGTAAGTAACCCGATTTAAAAGAATTCAGCGTAACTACTCAATTATTAGGATGAACTACTTAGACTGTAGCTTAGTCCCTCAGGTGAGAGTTCTCCATTTTACCTGGGAAACAAAGCCGAGTAAATAGTTGAGCTCTTCCTCTTTGGACTCGCTCCATGTCCTTACAGGAATATGTGTAGTAAAAACATCCCTCCCCTGTTCTCAGTTTTAAATTCACAGCATTTCCTCCATGGTCTCACTGTGCTCTCTCTTTTAATTCAGAGTTTCCTCGTCTATCTGGCTCATTAAGGTGTTTCACCCGTGCAATCATTTTATTAAGCGCTTCCAATTGTGTTTGAAATTCAGTTCTAGCATGAATGGACAAGTCTCTCTTTGTTGGCCTCATCCACAGTTCTTCACTTACAATATTAGGAGACAAAGAAAGACTTTAGCCATTAACTGGGTGAAACAAACACAATATAGTAAAACCCTCCCGTCTGTGTTGGACTTCAGGGATCATGAACACACCTGGACAGAAAGAACAGCTACGTCAGGATGCTGTTCATAGACTTTAGCTCAGCATTCAACACCATCATTCCTCAGAATCTAATTGGAAAGCTGAGCACGCTGGGCCTGAACACCTCTCTCTGCAACTGGATCCTGGATTTCTTGACTGAGTGACCTCAGTCCGTCCGGATCGGTAAGAACATCTCCAGCACCACCACACTGAGCACCGGCGCTCCCCAAGGTTGTGTGCTCAGTCCACTGCTGTTTACGCACAACTGTAAAGCAATGCACTGCTACAATTCCATGTTAAGTTTGCAGATGACACAACTGTGACGGGACTCATCAGCAACAACGATGAGTCAGCGTACAGAGAGGAGGTACAACATCTAACGGACTGGTGCCAAGTCAACAACCTGTCTCTGAATGTGGATAAAATCAAAGAGATGATCATTGACTTCAGAAAGACACTAAGGGACCACTCCCTACTGCACATCGACGGCTCATCCGTTGAGATCGTCAAGAGCACCAAATTTCTCGGTGTTCAACTGGAGGAGAATCTCACCTGGACCCTCAACACCAGTTCCATCACCAAGAAAGCCCAGCAGCGTCTCTACTTTTTGAGAAGACTGAGGAAAGCCACCCCCCATTCTTACCACGTTCTACAGAGGAACAATTGAGAGCATCCTGAGCGGCCGCATCACCGTCTGGTTCGGATATTGTACTGCGTTGGCTCTCCAGCGAGTAGTGAGGACAGCTGAAAAGATCATCGGGGTCGCTCTTCCATCCCTCACGGACATTTTTAACACCCGCTGCATCCGCAAAGCTCTAAGCATTGTGGTTGATCTAACCCATCCATCATATGGACTGTTTACTCTGCTCCCTTCTGGGAGATGATACTGCACCATCGGGACCAACAACTAGACTGTGTAATAGCTTTATTCCACAGGCAATCAGACTCCTCAATACAGCACTGTAACAATTCCCTCTGTATTGACTGTATTATCTATGTTACTTGCATTTTTTACAGCTGCTAGAACTGCACAATTTTTCATTTAATTTCTGCACCTTGCCTGTATTTTTTTGCACCTTATTTACTTTTTAGGCACCTTATGTGCATCGCCAATTTTACGCAGCTATTGTACAACATGTCTCTACCTCATGAACCATTGTACCATCTATTCACCATCATGTATTAACACTTGTCTTCAGTCCTGTCCTCTAATTACTGTTTAGATTAGGGATAATTGGGAACATCTTTTGTAGTTATTTATTATAGATTTGTTTGTATTTACTGTTGTATTTACACTGTTTTGTTCTGTCTTGCACTTTATGTACCGTGTTACACCGTGATCTTAGAGGAACGCTGTTTCGTTTCAATATTTACTTGTACGTAGCTGAAATGACAATAAAACCTCCCCAACTCTGACTCTGATTAAACATTTTCTAAAGCAACAAAGCTTTGACAGTATTAGCTTGAACTGTTCTGATCTGGAGCTGATCAGACATAGTCCACATTAAATTTAAAGGTTATTTATCAGATAACCAGTAGTGGTATTCAGGCATATATTCATTTCAGTCTCTGTTGTGTCTTTGACCTGCTGGAGGTCAGAGGAAACTTCTGCATCTGCAGCAGCTTATCAGCATAAATGTGAATGAATAGGTGAATGACTGAATGTAGGGTGAGTCTCGTCTACCTGGAAAATCGCTTCACATTTTTCCATATTGAATAAATATATGTTTAAAGCTTATGTGGTGCAGCTGACCAAAAAACATCTTCCACACATAAACCAGTGAGTTTCATAACAGGCAGAGTTTCAGGAGGGAATATTTCAGTTATTGTTCCCATTGTAACATAAAACATCAGTTTAAAATGTAAAAGCAGGTTTGAAACATGTGTCAGTGACACACCGTCTGAAGGGGAAGTGTTCTCCGATCACATGAGCTGAACACAAAGCTCTGAGGAAGATTAAACGTTATAGAAACTTACTGGTTTATTTTAAACTGCTGCTGAATTGTAATGTAGGATAACACCTGAAGCAGGTTTGACACAAACATAAACATAAACACGCGTACAAGAGATTTTTTTTCCAGGAAGTAAAGAATGAAAAACAACTTTTCTTGTGGTGATGACTAAACTCATTTCAACATCTAATGCTGAGAATCAGATGCTTCTAATCATCCTGACTCTTTAATGTTAGCAGCATGTTTGCTGATCTGTTCCAGACGTACTGCATTTAAACAGCACGTCACAATTAACGTGACACGATTATGTATATTAAGTAATTCAGCCGTGGAGCAGCAATGAATAAAAGCAGAAAGAGACGCTGTAAAAGTCCCTTTCTCCCAGACTATTGAGTAAAACTATTTCAGTTGCTCTTCATCAGTAAAACACAGCAAACTCACAGGCAGTGAAGCACAAGATCAGCTCTCCTGGAGACTCACCTCATGGCCACATTACTCCCATCAATAACCACGGGTCTGAAGCCTGCGCTGGACTCTCTGTCAGGGCCGCTCCTGACCTTGATGGGGCCGGGGCTGCAGCCTCTGGGCACCAGTTTGGGACTGCTGGGCACACTTGTGCTGCCATGGCTGCGAGTATGGCAGGTCTTTATCAGCTCCTCCAAAATGTCGTTGGTCTGGGCATCATGGTGGAGGCTGTCCAGAACCCTCACAATGTCCTCCTGAGAGTATCCCAACTTGAGAAATCGTTCCACTTTGGTGTGCTGCTGCTGGCGGTCCATCGCTGCGTCCTCTGCCCCGTCTGTCTTGGGAAACCCTCGTCTCGCCTCCTTATTGTGCAGGTGGCGGTGTCCGAGGTGACGGCCTGTGTTTTGGAACAGTTGACAGGTGTCAAAGATGGTGGGTGCTGTCACTAAAAACACAGGAAGTGCATCTCTGGTTTCTACCGGGTTTTTCAGACAATCAGATTGTGGTCTCATGTGCAGAGACAGAATCTGCTCTGGTTACCGCAGCCACATGACTTTCAACACAAGCGCAGACTCCCGTTTACGTCACGCTGAGCAAAGAAAGCCCCTCGCACCCTGAGACAGGAAGAAAAGGGGTCCGCTGTAACTCTGGTTCTAATTTTACCGTCTGAATCACTGAAAAGAGCCAGCACAATCTGAATGAATAGGAAAAATGTGGATGGACAGGTTTGTCACGGCTATGCCCCTCACCACTGTTTTTATCTGACTGTGGGAACTCCCTAAGGCTTCCACCCAGGGAGGGATCACACGGCTGAATCTGGGGGCGTCTCTGCCTGCAGCCTTCAGCTCTTCTATCATTAGAAGAGACAGTCTGACCTGAGAGTTTTAGCAGTCTGGAGGAATTTCAAACTAAATTAGGGTGCCTCTTAGACAATCTAAGGATTCTTGTACAACAGATGACGATCATTCTTTGAAGCTGTAGTTATTATCCAGTCTTGTTGGACAACATGCTTCATTAAATGATGGCCTGACATTTAAAGAATGAGGGAAAATTAGTTGTGTTAACGTTTAGTTTGCAGATTTAAAGAAGACGGTTTTTACATTCTCTAGCTGCCATTTCCTCTGTTCTTGCACACCGTTGTTACAAAGTGCACCAAACCACATCCTTTGCCCTCGCTTGACATTCAGATCCGTCTATATTTTTGAAGCTCTGATTACTTCTGGTTGTCACACTGCTCCAGCTGAGTTTGCCTTTCTTGAGCAGAGACCACAGTCTGACCCCAACACCTACCCGGCTCTCTCTGTTTGTGTCAGATGTGACCTGACAAACTCTAGCAAGTCAACAAAAACAAAAAAGTAAAACACTCACAGCATGTAGACAGCTGCTGTCCCACAGATGAAGCCGTGGACGACAGGCTGGGAGGTGAAGCTCCCTGACGGTTGAAGGATCGCTCTCTCCAGCTGTCGTGAGTGTGTGAACGGCTCCTGACTGCCTGCAGTACTGAACAACACGGCGGTGTGTGTGAACCTGCCCTTAATACTCACAGGAGGAAGAGAACAACTCCGCCTAACCAGCAAGGAAGAGCTCTGGGTGAATTTACTTCCTGATCTGGGATCAGTTCCTGACAAGCCTCAGGGATTTTATGTGTGTGAGCACTTCCTTGTGTGGTGTAATACATATTGCATAGATGTTTGCTGCTGCTGGAAGCAGGCCAGGGTTATTCCCAGGCACAATATTCAAAGTACCAAACAGGCTTTTGTTTAATTTATTTTGTTAAATCATTTTCTTCCTATTTACAGAGAACTGGTAAACTGTTCAGCCTGTAAACAGCAGCAGCAACAGTTACTAATTTGGTAAGCAAAGAGCGCCAATCAGTTCAATTCAAATTCATTCATTTAACTCCAACGTGTTCACAATGAAATTCTTCATTCTATTACTGAGACGTTCTGCTCAGATGGACGGATTTCTGTCCATTCCCATTCAACCTACTGGCTTCCTTAAGTAGTAAAGTACACTAATCATATCATGACTAACATAGAAGTGAAATGGTGAAGTTATATCTTTCTATGATATTGGATTTAATGTGATTGGCTTTAATTACATGTAACTAAATGGTATTTAATTCAACTTAATTTAATTCAGAAGTTGGATAAGCCGTAAAAAAGAAGTTAAACACAGAAATGCAAGACAATGAAGAAATGACTCTATTATTTGCTCAGCCCAGCCTTATATAAGGGTTTTTGTCAGAGGTCAGGTCTTATTTACAGTGCACAGTACAGACTGTGAATCATTCAGCTGTGTTTAGCCTATAAAACACTGATCAGGGTTTTGGTCAGAAAAGAAAAACAGCACATTTTCTTCGGCGCCACCGTGAAGGCGTCTAGCTCATGATTCGTTTTTCATAATCTATTGATTCTACTCATATTCATCACCTCTTCTTTTGTGATATCACAGAACAAATGAGCAAGCATCGGTATGACGTTAACGTCTCAGAATGATGATGATGTTTACCAGTTTAAAGAAAAAGCTACGCAGCTAAATTGTTGACAAGCTTCCAGGACTAAACTTTGTTAGCTTTGCTCCGTCAGACGTTAATGAATCTAACAGAAAATACTGAAAACATCTTCCTGGGTTGGTTAGATGGTTGAAATGGGGTTGAAATGTCCTTTTCTATACTCATATAAAATATAAAAATGACTATTCACATGTTGGTCATTAGTTTTGAATGTTACTGTATTTTCTTGAACATTTACGGCTTTTATTCTTTAAAACACGGTCTGAACATAAACAGTGACGCCTGCACTGATGATTGATTATCAGATTTAAAATGTTCACTTTAGAACCGAATTAAAAGGATTTTAAAAAAGGATTACCCCTCAACTCTGTTCAGCTTAAATATTTTATCAAAAATCAGGAGATATTAAATATAGTATTTTCAAAAAAAGCAAACCAGTAGCACTGTATAGGTTAGAAGCATCAGGTTTTACAGGTTATTGTACTTTATAAATCAGTCTGTCCCAATCATGACCTGATGCTGATTATAGGATATTTAATTAGGGATTTAAAGGTTCAGAGAACTCACTCATTTAATCAAACAGGTGGGAAATTTCTAAAGAGGAAGACAATAGATCCACTCGCTGATCAGATTTATTAAATCTGAGGTAAAACGTTTATTTTTTACATATTGTTGAGAGGAAGTTTGATTGGAGAATGGAAAACATATAAATACTTGCCTCTTTTTAATCCTTAATCTTTTTAAATTAGAAGCAAAAACCAGAAATGTAGGAAAGCAAAAAAACTTACGATCTATTATTACTGTAACATGTGTCTGATGCTATGAAATCTGGCCTATTTACTGCTGATCACAGATTAGTTTGATCACAACAAAATACTTGAAGATTTTGAGTCTGATGTAAAAAAGAAAAATTAAAATGTCATTAATGAGCGATCAGCGTTATATTGGCCTGAACCGCATAAACAGCATGTGAGGGAACATCAGATGATGTCTCTGAGGCTAAAGCACGAAATGCTGAGAAACTGTGGAATGTGGACCAATCCACCTGTAAGCCTGAGCTGTTACAGGTACTGGATGTTATTCAGCTCCACATCTACGCTGGAATGAAGCTGTTCTCAGAAACGCTCAAATATTAGTCCAGTGACTCACAAGGCACCAAAATCTTCATCAATTTTGTTGTTTAAACAGAAAACAATGCAGACGAGGTTTTAAAGAATAATGTAGACAGAGAAAAGATCCAGTTAGAATAGATTGTTTTATGTAATATATGGAAAGAAGAGCTACATTTAACAAACACCTACTATTTTAGATCCACGTCCATAAAGGTACATGTGAATTATGCTCGCTTTGCTTTACTAGTGTCGGTTTTACATGTGTCATTGACAAATGCCTTAAGGCACATCAGATAACACACATGTGTTATCTGATGCATATATTCGCTCCATTTCCTTGTTAAGAGAAAAAGCTACAGAAAAATAAGATGGCATTTATGTTCTCATGAACCTGAGCCTGACTAAAGCTTCCCATGTGTTTGTATCATTTTCACTATTGAAGGTGTTAGAAAAAATGTTACACAGTTACGTGAAGCCTATTTTTAAGTCTTTTTTTTATTGAGTAAAATATATTAGACACCTCTTGTTTCCAGATGCTGTAAACAAAGCTAGAGTTTGATTTAAGCAGCCAGGCTGTGAGCATCTGCTGGAGCCAAGCTCAGGGCTAAATATAGCCTCATCAGCGCTTTACTATAACTGACCTGATTCCAGGAAAGAGATGAGTTTCATTTAACACATTTAAGTCGTAGCTTTGTATTCAAATAAAAGTGGTTTCTGTGACATTTTACTGCAAATAAGGAAATAAAAGGCAGTTTTGATTATAGGGGGATGTGTATGTGTATGTATACACCAATCACACACTCATTAGATAGGAGTGCTTACCTCCTGACCACAATCTGACCACTTCTCTCTCTGCTACTTTCTTCCTTTGTCCAATCTACTTAGTTACCGTTATTTCAACCTTGTTAACCTTTTGTTTTCTCTTAGTGTTCTTCTCTCCATAGTAACCACACCTGGCCTGGCTTTCTGTTAGCTGAGACAGCTTCTTGGATGAGAACATGGGCTGAGATGCTCCCAGTGACGTTCTACAACTGCTGCTATAAAGTCTTTTATTTCAGTATCCTGTGCTTCTAATTTAGCTTTCTGTCTTTTCAAACCCCCAGTCGGTCGTGGCAGATGGCTGCTTGTACTGAGCCTGGTTCTGCTGGAGGTTTCTTCCTGTTAAAGGGGAGTTTTTCCTCTCCACTGTCGCTACATGCATGCTCAGTATGAG
>JAVLVB010000660.1:86437-105167 GCA_032876305.1 Orestias chungarensis
GTCTCCTCCGCTGTTAGCTTCCCTCAGTCTCCTCCGCTGTTAGCTTCCCTCAGTCTCCTCCGCTGTTAGCTTCCCTCAAACGCAGCAGTGAGGCGTTCATGTGTCTTCTTTCATCTTTTATCTTTGGGTTGTTTTGATTTCCTCCTCGCAGGAAAGTCTCCTGATCAACGTGACAGCAGGAAGGCTGGGAGGCAGCGAGCTGGAGCAGCCCAGCAGCCTGCAGGTACAAACATGGCCGCCGTTCCAGTAAAGCAGCTTCTTCTGTTCCTGGGAGTCTCGTGAGAGGATCTGATGAGTCAGGGATCTGTGTCTGTGTGTTTCCCCAGATTAACTTCAACATATCCGTGGGTGAAGAGCAGGTTCTGGTTAACGAGGTCCCGGTGGAGCTGTCAGGAGTCACCAGGTTCCCCTGCCAGGCTCTCCTCTGTGAGTGATGCCTGACCTCAGCCTCCATCTTTATCAGCTTTGCCTTTAGTTATTTTACCTTATAATTGCTTTTATAAATCCATCATGACCAAACCGATATTTCGGTCTGCAGTAATGCCGATATATTGGAAATTAATCATTCAGATTCTTTTAACTGATCACTGGCCGATTTAATCTGTTTTTGTTTTTACTGAAACTTGACACTCCTTCAGCGTTGCCATGGTGACCTAGTGTCCTCCCTCACTAGTGTCCTAGTGCAAGGACAGCCTGATCCAGACACATGGGCCATATTCCTTCCATTCCCTCTTGATGGATCAAACTGATCTCTGGGGACGTTCAGGCCCTCAGAGTATCCACCCGCTGATTTATACGTCTCAGTGACCTTTTCTCTGATTTCCTGGGACTGTGCTTTTGTTGTCACGCTGTAATATTAGCCAGGAAATCAATTAACTAGTGAAAGGAAATTCCAGACCCAGTTTTCTTTTTACCACAATCACTGGAGACACACTAGGGATGTACCCATGTGAAGACTTGGGCCAAGACCGATAATAAAACTGCATCTGTCAATATTATAAATATCTTCATAACCTTTTGTTCCCCTGAGAAGAACGAAAACAGCACTGACCTTTCCTCTCTACTTTAGTTACACACCGACGGTCCTGGCATCCATAGCATCTGAGTCACATGACCACAAAATACAACATCACCAACCCTCCTCTCCTCCAGACATACAAACGGCAACAAGATGGGAATAAATATCGGTCATTCACGTCCGCCCAGTTTTACCAATACGTTAAAATATGACCTACGTTGGCTGATATTAATGTTAATGTCGATATAAAGTGCATCTTTTTACCTTCCACTCACTGTGAGGCTCAAACCGGCTGGAACTCTGTTGAATTAGTCGACTCACTTTGAAGGTGATGAATTAAAAAAATACAAAAACAACTGTTTATATGGTGCAGTTATGGATTCATCCTGAAGGAAACAAATAAAGATGCATCAGTCTGCACATCTGTAAGCGGTGAACAACGTTCTTTCTGCATAAATACAATTATGACTGTCTGGGTCTTAATTCTACAAATAGAATAAATCCTCCAGTTTTGTTATCGATTAAACCAAATGAAAGTTTTAGATTGTCTCATTTACTCCTTTACTTGACAGTTGTTAGCTCCCCTGACCTTTTTACTTGATACAGAAATGTTTCCACTGGTTAATATAAGTCTCATGTTAAAGCATCTTTGGTGTGTTTCCCAGTGAACAGCAGTAATGGCAGCAGTGAGTTTGATTCGGGGGACCTGGTGTCGGCTGTTACCCGTGTGATGGTGAGCCGGAACCGGCTGTACAGCGACGAGGACGAGGTTGTGGCCCTGCAGGTGTTCAGTGAAGTGATAGAGTTGGAAGGCAAAGAGGTGATAAAATCCTAAAATACCGTATTTATGGCGCCAGTCTCTCCTGAGTGGCACCTCTGACCAGTCTGTGCCGTTCAGGTCCACCAGCCTGACATGTGTGAGGTGAAAATACTGATGAGCCCAGATTTCCAGAAGCTGGCTCAGTTCACCAACATCTACCCCATCGGACACAGCGAGATCTTCAGGATACCCCGAGAAAACGACGTGGTCGTCACCGACCCGCCAAACTTCAACAGAGGTTTGTTGCATCATCATTGCTGTTAGTATTATGCTGCCATGGGGCATCTTTGTCTCATCACATGTGAATTATGAGCCAGATGAGGAGCAGCTGATGTCTCAGACCACCAGCCAGTACCCCCACACAGAGAAGCACACGGACACCACGCAGGAAGAGGTCGCTGCTCCAGGGAAGCTCCCAGAAACACCCCTGCGTATGGATCCCGGCCTGCTGTCTGAGGTCACGTACGGCGACGAGTCTGAGGACGCAGAACCGAGCCCGGCGGGTCAGAATGGGATGGGCGGTCCCACTAAGGAAGAAACCTCCTCCTATTCAGTGAGTGAACCTGGACCTGCTACATCAACACAAACACTTCAATGTTCCAGGTTGTTGTTAGAGAGACAAAAAAAGTCAGTCAGTCTGGATGTGACTCTGATGTTGGTACTGGAGGCCAAACGGTAACTTTAACTTTAAAGCCGGTGATGACGATGACAATTTAATCATTTATAAAATAAAAAACACAAAATTCTTAGGGGGTTTTAAGCAAAGTCAACACTTTTTTCATTTTGAGTGATGCAATAATTTAGTTCTCTCTTCAATAACATCCCTGGACGTGTAGCTGTGAGTAATCGTGCATGTTTGGGTTTATCCTTCGATGTTTGCAGCCTTTAATAACGCCAACTTTAAAGGAAATCTTTAAACAGTGTGAAGCAGAACCGTCCTTTACACTCTGATACCTCTGATACATTTTGCCATCACAAACTCGCATATTTTACCCAGATGTGGAGCGATCACAGGAAAGAGAAGCTCGTTATTATAGAGCACATCTAGAACTAGACGTTCTCTCCACCAGAAAAGTTGGTCTAAGATCGCACCGGAGTAAAGGGAAACGAGACATGACCAGTCAGCTGCAGAGCCTATAAAAACTTAGACACACACATGGAAGTGAACAGTTCCTTATTGTTTTCTTTTAAGATCATAAAATCAGATTTTGGGCGTTTGTGCTGCCGTGAAAAGGTTGGGTTTGGTTCCGGTTCTCCTGCTGTGTGAAACTCAGATGAACCAAAAAAGCCTTCAGTCATCTGGCCCTGCCTGCCTGGAGCTGAGGCGAGTGTAACTGATCTCCACGTTCATCCACCTCAGGCCATGTGTCAGTGGGTGGAGCAGGCGAGGGAGCGTCTGCGGCGCTTCTGCTACGAGTCCCTCCCTCTCTTCTTCCTGGTCATGTGGGTGGTCGTGATCGGCGTTGTCGGCTCGGCGTTTATCGTCAGGATCTTGGACCTGTTCTTCCCAGCCTGCGAACAAAAGTGAGTGTTTCTGAACAGCAGATCTTTGCAGCGTTTTGCTGTCTAACCTCCTAACGCTCTCTGATCCGCTCCACAGGAACGTCCTCCATATTAACGCCGTCACTGTAACAAATGAAGAAGAGAAGCTGAACCTGCTGGAGAGCGCCGATCTGGATGCGCCGGAGGAAGAGAAGCAGCCGTGAAGCAGAGCGGGCTTGGGCCGGCTCCCTGTAGCTCGTTCTTTTTCTGATTTCCAGACCTGTGACACGCTGAGTTTACTGTTCACCAACACCTGCTTAAAGTGGTGGTGAACATAAACGCCCCAGTTAGGTGACTAAGCCCACAATTGGAGCGGTGAGCGGTTCAACATGGATTTATTAATATGGATCTCTAAAACATGGGGAAAGAATTAAGCTTCAATCAGAAAATCATTTCTGTAAAACATAGCCAGATATTTTTCCGTTTTCTTCAAAGAAACCTTAGCTAGAGAATCTTTCCCTCTTCCCATGTTAGCCTGGTAAACGGTTAGCTTAGCTGTTACCTACAAAGGCAAACAGTTCCAGTAAAGCCAGCGTTAAATCAGGCAGCATCAAAGCACAAATGAGGACCTATAGCGACCACGACTCACCAAAATAATCACTAGTTTCTGTAAAGTTTTGTTTCTTTTTGGGAGTTTGTCACAAATGGCAGATGTGCAGCACTTTATGAGGAAAGAACGATCAGCCTTTACTTACTCATACCAATATTTGGACATTTGTGACAGAAAGAAAAAAGGATGTTAGTGGGTTTATATACATATACATATATATATTACACACAGTGTGGGGGATGCTGTGAATGCAAGAAAAGCATGAAGGAGTTCTTATTTATGCATTAAAACATTTACTCCTTAAAGTTCTTTTGAGCTGATAAATCCATGATTTGTAAGAAAATATAAAAAAAAAGTCCTAAACAACTGGAAAGAGATCAGACATGCAGCATTATTTATAGTTCTGCTGATCTGTCGCCCTTTAATGGAAATTGTTACCATTTCTGAAGAACCTATGCAGACACTTCCACAGCATGTTTCGTGTCACATTTGAGCTGAATGTCGTTGCCTCGCTGCTGTGAAGTTCTCCTGTCGGTTGTTGTTTCAGTGCCTCGTTTGGGGGGGGTTCTTACATTGAAGAATGTAAATGAAGAATTTGCTCATAGCGTTCCTGTACGATGGACATCAACCAGAGTCCTGGTGTAGAGGTTTGGTCTTTGCCTGTAAATATCGTTGCTCATCACGTGGCCGTGTCGTCTCGGGTGCCTCAGAGGATCCGTTTCTTCTCCTCAGATTCGGGACAGCAGCGTGCATGACGTCCACTCAGTGGAAAACACGTGCATGTGTGGAGCAGCCATGAGTGGCGCGCTGCTCCATCGGTGCGTTTTAAACTGCATGACTCAGACCAGAGAACACCTTCCCATGAGGTGGTATGGAAGCATGAATGTTACAGATGTTGCTGAGAAATTAAACGGCTCTGTTGAATCTGTAGATCCATGTGTGTAACAGGGTTGTGTTGGGTTTGAACTTGAGCTTAATAAATGCTTTCTTTACAATCATCATGTCGGCATCCTGATCCGGGTACATGGAAAACCTTTAACATGAAACTAAAAGTTACACTCCAGCCACAGTCACACTTTTAGGCCCAGAGGCAAGTGAAGGAGTAAAACCTTGTGTGAAAATACTGTAAACCTTAATCGTTTTCAACATAAACTCATACTTCCATATAGAGAAGCCCTTATTTGTTCATTTTAATAACTTACTGCAAATAAAAAAACTAATTCAAAGAAAATAAGAGTTTCCTTGTAGATTTGTATCTTACACAATAAGAAAAATGTCCTTGACAAACTCCAGCTGTCGTATTAGGAAGAGACAAGGTTACTGCTAAGAGGGCTGCATCAAAGTCTTGACTGAAAGTTAGGTGGAAGGAAAAAGTGCCTTATGAAGATTGTGTTACTACAGCTGTAGTTGGAGCTTTAAATTTCAATGATTCTTTATTGAAATAAAACCTTATTGGTGATGAGCTTTAATGTTTAATCGGTCCAGCTGACCCAGAGGTTCTGCTGCTGCACCCATCCTCTAAACTCCAGCAGCATCGGAACTGGTCCAGAAAGGTTAAAGGATTTCTTTATTTCTTCCAACAAACCTAAAACAGGACGATATTAAGATGGAAAAAAAAAAAGTTGTTTTTTTCTTTAGCTGAAAAAAAAGGAATAACTTTATTTTTAGAAATATCTTTAGTGTTGCGTTCATCAAAATGTACATCGGTCATAAGACAAACAGGAAATCTTGGAAATTAAAAGAAAACGTGATTGGCCCCCAGATGTGCTCAAATATGACACTCAACAGTGTTTGCTAGTGAATAAAAACACGCTGCTACCTTCAGAGCTGAGACTCTTCTAATGTCAGACTGAGACTAAACACCAGGAGTCAGACTCAGACGATTTAACAATCACGGCAGCTCATCAGCACGAGCCAAACTCCTCGATCCAGTTGGCATACTTCTCCAGGTCAGCAGCCGACACGGATTTAGAGACCTTCTTTAGAGCAGACTCAAAGTCCTCCATGGTGGTGGGCATGTGCATCTCGTCCCGGGAGAGGTTCCGGATCTCCTCTGGGCTGAGACCCTCGATCCGTCTCCGCATGGCCATCAGAGAGGCGTCTCTAAAGAAGAGACAGGGACAGGTCAGAGTCTCTGCTTCGTCTTTAGCTTCCTCCAGGCGATTACCAGTCTGAACAGAGCCGTGTTTTATTTAGATATATCATTGTGTGCGAGTGTGTCGGACCTGCACACGTTGGTAATGTCAGCTCCTGAGTAACCCTCCAGCTGCTCCGCGATCTTGTCCAGGTCTACATCTCCGGCCAGCTCCAACTCCTTCAGGTTAATTCGCAGCATCTCCACACGGCCTTCAACTGCAGTCAGCAGTCATTTAGTGCACACACACAAACCACACTGAAAATCAATGTTTATATGTTTATATTGACAAGAAAACAAATATATATGCTGTAGATAATAAACTGAAGTCAGATTTGCTTTTGGTCGACAGATGCAGGAGAGTGTAGCTAATCTACTTCCCTGGAAGCTCACAGTGTTTTTCAGCCTCTCCAGCTTCAGGTCATATAAATGTTTATGTTTAAATGGGCTCAGCTTAATGTTGTACATGTGAAATAAGAACAATATAAATGATATAAAACGAGCTGACAAATATTACAAAAATCCTGAGGCATCTCTACCAACCATGGCGGGTTTTTTCTGGTCTTTCTGGCATCAAATCTATCTCTGAATGAAACATTAAACAAACGTAGCTCTAAAAGTCAAATGAAAACAAGTAGAGCGACTGTGCAATTAAACATCACCCAGAAACATTCAAACAGCTAAAAGTAAAAGTGGACCTAACACTAGTTTTTGCAGATGGAAGCCTGAGAAGATTTGTTACTAAAGTTTTCACATCTGCCCTTCATCAGCTGAATGAATTTAAACTATGAAGGCCTCAGACGTTTGTTAGAGAACAACATTAAAGCAGCATTGATTTTATTTATGGTGGTGGCAGCATCATGATGTGGATGCTGCTAAACACAACCAAACATCCAGCAGCAGCATATGACCCAATCACCTTGCTTCTACTTCACCATCCTGCTAGTTTAGACATCCAGTTGAAATAAAATGTTAAATATGAAAATGTTACTCCTGCTCTGCACCTTTAAACCAAAACCCCTTATAACCTCATGATAAAATAAACCTTTGTATGAGTTAATGGCCTTTGCCTGCTGCCGTTATTCTTCATTTATTTAAAATGTTGATCCTGCCATGCGCTTCATTGATCAAATGATCACATTCCTCACTTGAAGGCAGAGGGATGTAAATCCTCTTCTCCAGCCGGCGCCTCAGAGCTTCGTCGATGTCCCAGGGGAAGTTGGTGGCTGCCAGCACCATCACCATCTTTGACGGGTCATCGTTCTCTGAAGCTCCGCCCACCCCTGCAGAGACGACATAACCGAAAGAAATGCTGATTAAAATTCAAGATAGACGGTTTAATCAGTCAACATGGGCTAAAAAGTCCTGCTCATGCTTTTTACTGTAATACTGGATATTATTGAACACCTCTGTCTGTCTGGGTCCAGACATATAGATCCATAAATATAGATATACCGTCCATTTGGACCAGCAGCTCTGCCTTGACCCTCCTGCTGGCCTCATGTTCCTCAGACGTTCCTCTGCGGCTGCACATGGAGTCGATCTCATCGATGAAGATCGTGGCGGGAGCGTAAAAACGGGCCTGAGAAGAAGAAGAAGAAGAAGAAGGACTGACAGGAAGTGGAAAACCCCAGCAGCCAATCAGCTTCATTCATGCTCAGCGTAAGACTGTTTTAGTTGTATAGAAAATTTTATGAACAAGATGCTTCCTCGTAAGATCAGGAATAAAAGAGGCGTTTTCTCTTTAATCAGCAGGTTACTTTAAGACTTAAATGCAAGAACAGCCTCTATTGAGTCTGTCTTAGCATTTAATACCTCTAGGTTACTTTATCAGCTGGTTTTCTGTTCCTGTTGTAGAGCTTCAGTGGTTAGAACAGCGTACCATTTCAAACAGAAGGCGAACAAGCTTCTCAGACTCCCCTCGGTACTTGGAGGTCAGAGTAGACGAGGACACGTTGAAGAATGTGGTTCTGCATTCAGTGGCGACCGCCTTGGCCAGGAGAGTCTTCCCCGTCCCTGGAGGTCCAACCATCAGCACTCCCTGAGGAGGAGGAGGAGCATCAAGTCAGGGTAGGAGGGCAGCTCAGTCATTAACTACGACGTTTTAGAAAGAACTGGAGGCAGCTGAGTCTGGGACCCAAATGATTCTTCCCACAGAACCACAAGTCATTATAAAAAAAGTGACAATAAATAAAAAGTTTGGTAATAAATCCATCCTTCGTGTGAATCTTGTGTTGAGCCTCAGGTGCTGTACTTGGATTTAAACCCAGCCAGAGAGACTGAGACTAATGTTTATGTTAACAGTTCAATCTAACAACCGTCCAGTGATATTCAGAAACAAAGATCTGAAAAAAACCTAACTTATCATATTCCTAATACTCCTACTCACTGCTTCACATCGGAGTTCTGGGATATGTTGTCTCTCTCTAGAGCTTCCACCAGATATTTAGGTTAAAGGCAGAACCTTTTTTAGGAAAATAGAAACATCTGCTTTGTATTTTCTTGCAGATCTTTATTGTATAAACTGAAAACAACTTGCTATACCAGCGTTATGGGTCACTGAGCTGCTTCCCATTTACGCTTTATTTGCACTTCCTGTCTCAGATTCAAAAGCAGGAGTTTGACTCAGCTTTTTATTTATTTTTTGTGTTTGAGCTCGATGTTTTCCTGACATCGTACTGAAAACTATTTGAGCTGCTCAGTATGTAAAGTCTTGTGATGGTGATAGTGTTGGTAAATAGGGCCATCGTGATATAAGGCGTCATATATGTCTGCTTTCTCCTCTTAGATCTGTAACCTTTGGCATGTCTGCTTCAAAGTCTTACTGTCGTCTTAAATATGATTTCAGAATCCCTACAATGAATTAAACTGAACTTAGTGAGCTCTAAACTTGATGTTTGGACTGAGCCACAACTAAGAAAAGCGTTTTTTCTAAAAGCAGCATTGAGCCGTTTCTGCTTTTATTCTGACCCGTTTATGAAAATTCACGCTGGGAATCTTTTGAATATCAGCATCTCACTTACACAACATTATCAGAATCAGTCAGGATTTATTAACTGTAATAAATATAATTTCTCACACTAAAGCCAACTTTAATAGTACCCCCCCCTACTTTCCTTTTTAAACCCTCTAGCTGTCCAGGCGCAGGGTCTCCTGTGACCTTTTAACCTTATCCTACCCATCAGAGTCGGTGTTTTATTTGAGGAACTGAGGAGGCCGACATCAATCTGAGTTATGAAAACACATGAATGCATTAGTTTTAAAAAATCCAGATTATCCTGAAATGAAATCTTCAAAAGCAGAAATTTTGATTGGTTGGAGAAGTCTAATAATTGCAGAGCTTCACAAATTTTTAGCACCAGAGGATATTTAGAGGTCTGATGCTGGACGGCTGCAACAGTTGGAATAATGAGTCTCCCTCTGATGATGGTGCATGTGAGTACGGCAGCATATTAATCTGGATGCAGTAGCATCATCTGCACCTTCCATGGTCTCCTGATGCCTTTGAAGAAAGCAGGCATCCACATGGGCAGCACCACGGCTTCCTTCAGGAGTTTCTTGGCATTTTCCAAATCTGCAATGTCATCCCTGCAAAAAACAAAGAAATCTAGAGAAACTGTGGAAACTGAAATAACAATATATGCAACAAGCTTTGGTTGGAACTCCAAGAACCATTTCATGACATGAAGGAATAAACTACCATAGCCAGGCCAAATTCCTACAGTTCAGAGCCTTTAGGGAATTAAACCTGAGATCCCATAATGAGCTTAAGTGATTAAACATGAACAGACTTTTGTTCACAGACGGCTGACCTGAAATAAAGCATCTACTCACCATTTCACATTTGGGTTCTGGGACACGATGTCTCTCTCCAGAATTTCCACCAGGTCTTTTTCATATCCTGTTCCATCAAACTTCTTCTCCTCTTTCTCCTGTACAGGGGAATAAAAACATGTTTAGCTTTCAGTTCTCTCAGACTTATCCTTCTGACCCGGAGCAAAACTGGAAGAACAGGCCGGAAAGAGCAAACATACAGAAAGTGTTTGATCAGCAAAGCAAACAGGCGGAAAACCAAAGCAGTGTCCTCTGAATACTCGGAACACCACGCTCACCTTGTCATCCTTCGCTCTGCCAGACACCTCCTTCGCCTCTTTCTTCTCTTTGGCCTTGGAGACTCTGCTTCTATCTCCGTTGCCCCCCCGCAGTGACTGCTTCTGATGGGGCCTCACAGCCGCACTCAGACGGTGGTTGGACTGTTTGGTCTCCTTGTGAAAGTTTGAGCGCCTGACGAGACCGGACAATAAGATAACAGCTGTGGGATGCGAGGCTGGGAACCGTCAGCAGCAGAGAGACGTGAGGCAAATGCATCCATAAATTAGTCATGAAACAGCTTAATAACACAAGTTAATACAGGATAGTAAATATTTGAATAACTCCTCAGTGTTAGTCAGCAAAGAGCAGGAAGTTTCACACCAACAGGCCAGACAAGATGATCCTTTACGAAAAAGCAAAGAGGATCCTGGGAACTCTGGAGGAGCTGCAGAGATCCACAGTTTAGGCAGGAGAATATAGATGAAGCCTTGTTGTAGGGATTTAAACTGGGCCAGAATTATCAATCAAAAAATGATTATTATAATTTAAATTCAGAACATCCAAGACGTTGAGTCGGCCTGTAAATCCAGGCTGATCACATCATAGTAATAAAACAAGATACGGACACATTTTTCTGCCTTGGTGCAGAAGTTGAGAGTTAGTTTGTTTTTACTTTTTATACTTGTGTGTAAAATGAGTTTTAAAAACTTTATTATGTAGCTAAAGTTAGTCCCTCCTGAAAATCGTGATTCTGTGATCACAGAAGATCCCACAAAATCAGGGAGAATCGCATATTCATCCAGCGTCTTACTACAGGAGCTTTAAGTTAGTAACAACTGGCTTTGTTCTTAGACAGATTCTGGATTTCAGAACTAAGCAATGTTCATATTTAGCTCATACTACTTTATAGATGACCTTAAATGGTCCAAGACTCTAAGTTAGCATAACGGGACTAAATAACTGGCTCAGCTATGCTGCTATGTTATGTCATGTTTGCTGTTTACTAGATGTGGGAGAAGCAGGTTTATTCTCCTACATTTGGAAACAGTTCACAAGTTTTACACACTTTTCTGCATTTTTAATAGCAGAAATAAGAACAAAATGCCTTGACTGATTGCATGACAGATTGGTTGATGTAAACTTCTGCGCCACCACAGATGTATTACGCAGAAACATTTTTTTTTATTAATCTTTTATTTGGAAAGGCAAGTTAGGAATAATTTGTACAATCCAGCCTCCACCACATTGGGATTGTGAGAAAGAATAACATAAGCCAATCCAGAGTTTTTATATAGTAACCAAACATACATAACAGAAGAGTGAGTGGGGGGTGATTCTGATCTTATTTTCCTTATGTTAGGGGAAAAAACTAAATCGAGAGCATGAATTTGCCATAAGACTGAACCAGGGCACCATATACAGCCCAACCGTAATTGCATGTGATAGACACATAACACAATAACAGCAGTTATTTTTGTCATCCAGAGTCCAGTTAATAAATGAAATGTTTCCTAAGTATAGGGATTCATATTTACATGGGATTCTCTCAGTAAAGATGTTATTTAGGTGGGAACACATTTGTTCCCAAAAATCTTTAATCCCCGGACGACCCCAGAATATGTGATGATGGTTTGCCCCATTTGTTCCACAGAGTCTCCGCTGCCCCGATGTTTCCTCTGAGCTGGAGTTACAAAATATCGAACAGTGTTTTTCCAACAGAACAGCCTTCATGTATTGGAGCTGGAGGTCATCCAGGTTAATCTGTTCATCTGTTCCCAGACTTCAGTTGAGAGATAAACTTCCTTCCTTCACCCACTTGTTTCTTATGTAGTCTGTATTACCTTGTTTACACAATAGAATACCATTGTATAGTATGGAAACAAGTTTCTTGCATGAACCAGACTTCAACAAGGACAGAAACACATTAAAAACACTTAATTTGGCTGTTTCCATATTGTCACATATATTTTGATTGAAATAGGCCCTAACCTGTAGATATCTGAAGAAGTCCTTTTTAGTTAGTCCTTTTTGGATCCATCCTCTAAATCTCCCATCAATCTTGTTAGGTTTAAAAGCTGAGTCGAAGGCACACCATCTAAGTATTTTTATCTGGTTACCCAGTTTACAAATCTTAATTACCTTTCTCCTAGAGTCCAGCATTGTGTGTAACATTGACCCAGGAGGTATACTCAGCCCCTCTTGTATGTCTTTGTCCATTAATACTGATATTAAAGGTATTCCTTCCACTGTTGTTCCTTCCAAATCTTTCCCCCCTGCCTCGTAAGATGGAGAACAGACAGAACATCGGTCTTAACTGAGCTGCAAAGTAGAACTCCTGTAGATTCGGAAGACCCGGTCCACCTTTCTCTTTCTTTAACTGCAGCGTTCTATATATTGAGATATTAATCTTTCCCACTCTATGAAATGTTTTTCTGATATCAGCTTAGGTAAACATTGAAATAGATATAGGAGGCGCGGGAGAATATTCATTCTCACTGACTCCACTCTGGAGTATAGATTTGAGAAAGGGATCAGGTTCCATCTCTGTGTCCGATTTCAAATTTGAAATTAGGGGCCCATAATTGACTTCAAAAATCCTTGGGCAATGTGACCCCTAAGTATTTCATGCTTTCTGCTTCCCAGTTCCAATTGTACAAGCTTCAAATATTGTTCTGTGGTTTATAGTTTATTGTTAAAACCAGAGTCTTGGTAATTTTTGTCTTGTAAACAGAGAGCGAACCATATTTCTCGATCACCCCCATAAGTACAGGTGGAGTTTGAGCTGGATTTGTTATGGTTAACAGTAAATCATCTGTGAACGACCATTTTTGTTCCTCGGATGCCATGTGAACTCCAGCTCTGTCCGTCCTCTGTCTTATCCACTGACTTAAGGGCTCTATGAAAAGGCCGAATTGGAGCGGCGAAACACAGCATCCTTGCCTCGTGCCCCTTCCTAAAGTAAAAGCGATCAGATAGTTCTCCGTTAATTTTTAGTGGTTTAGTGTATAAGGCTGCAATTACATCTATTATGGTCTGGTGGAACCCGAACCTGGACTTTGTAAAGAAAGGACCATCTGACCGAGTCAAAAGCCTTCTCCACATCCAGGCTCAGTACAAGAGTCTCTATTTTTTGTTGCGCTACATGATTTAAAATATGCAGGTTTTTCTGATGTCTGTCTCTGTTTGATGAAGCCCGTTTGGTCTTTATCGATAATCAAAGGTAGGATGTTTTCCAATCTCTATGCGATTATGGCAGTAAATAATTTATGATCAATATTCAGCACTTACCGGGCGGAAGTTTATCCCCACATATCATTTCCAGTCTGCAATTTATCCTTTCCCTCCTTTGGGATAAGTGAAATAATTGCATCTCTCCGTGAGGGGGGGATCATCTTCTTTTCCAGTTTATTGTTGAAAACTCTTAGTAGAACAGTGACGAACTGATCTTGCATTGCTCTGTACCATTATATCCGTTCCTGGAGACTTCCCTCCCCTCAACTTTCTAATCACTGATCTTAATTCTGCTTCAGTTATCTCTGATATTAAATGTTTGTTTTGCTCGTCTGTGATGTTTGGCAGAGAGAGTTGGGAGAGGAATATATCTATTTACTGTTCATTATTCAATTTGGGTTGGGAGTAAAGAGTTTGGAAATAATCTCCAAAGCTTCAGAGACCTTCCCCTCTGCTTCATGATACTTCTGTTTAGTAAATAGAAGTTTATTTTGTATTTCTTGCATGTTTAATTATTCAGTTCTTTTTTCACTATCTCAATTTTAGTTCTTGTTGCCTTCTTGAAGGTTTTGGAGTGTTTTATCTGAAGTTTTTTTAGCTCCACTTCCAATTGGGTTTGTTGTTGTTGTCTAAATTTCTTTTCTATTATTTTTCCCGATTGCCGCTTTTAGAGCATCCCAAAGTATAGCCGGTCCCATCTCTTTATTATCGTTCTCTTGCAAATATTGTTTGATTTTAGTTTTCATATTTTCCTAAAAGTTTTTACTATTTAATAAGTTTGTGTTCAGCTTCCAGACTGTGGATCTGCTTTTTTCAGCCAGCTGAAGGGAGATATAGATTGGGCTGTGGTCTGAGATTGGACTAGATCCGATTTCCCAACTTTTTTGTTGCTGCTAATTCAAGTATTTTCTTGTAAAATGACCAGTTGCTACCCGGTGAGGCATAGATACGAACAAGGCTTATAAAGATGTAATCTATTTTTCCTGTAATTAAAATATAACAGCCCTCCCCATTCTTATGTTCAGCAACATGTTCATAGCACAGGGAGTTCGATATTAAAATCGCAACACCTCTTCGTTTTCCGGGGCCGTGGGAAGAAAAATAGACCGATTTAAACCCCATCTTGTTCAGTTTTGCATGTTCAGAATCATCTAGGTGGGATTCCTGCAGCATTGCTGTTTGAACTTTAAATTTCCTGAGTTTAGATAAAACTCTCCATCTCTTAATCGGATTATTTATTCCATTTATATTAAATGTGTCCCCGTCATCTGTGTCATTTTCTTCCCAATGCCACTGATGACCCCGAACCCCCCTCACTAAAACAGAATAGAAACAAGTGAACCAGAACCAAACATGTAAACAAGAAACAGAACATGTTCAGCATCCAAGGCAGGGGTTTGTTGACTAGACCATGTTGAGCCTCTTGAAAGCGGCCCAGAGGGGAAAAACCTCCCATATCGTTAAGGAGGACCCTTAAATGTGGTGGCAGCCCAAATAGGAGTGAAGCCCAAACAAACCTTTTTAAGATCCTGTTGTCCTTAAATTAGCCCTCTGTAGACTTATCTCTAACAGATAGGTCAAGGAGGGAGCGTGAAGTATCCTTCAGTTCTCAGATCCAGGTGGAGATGTTCTTCTGAAAGACCGGAGCCTCTCTTTATAATTTTCCCTCTTGCAGAACCGGAGGAGCCTTTCTGATTCCTTCCTGCCTTTCTGCTCCAGGACAGCCGCTCAATCTGCTCCTTCAGGAGAGGTGGAGATCTGATGACTTTAACTTTGTAGCCCTTTTTATTCAGGTCCTCGCGGTTTCCTCTATGGTGTCGTAGGTTATGGATCCTTCTGTATGTTTCACTCGCATTCTCGCCGGGAAGAGCGTCTGAATCGGGACCCCGTTCTCTTTCAGGACCCTCCGAATCTTCTTAAGGATGGCTGATGGGTAATCATGGTCTAGATTTATTTGTTTTTCACGCCAGACAAATCCCTTTCGTTGCCAGGCCTTGTGGAGTAACAGCTCTTTATATTTGAAACTCTGAAATTTCACAACGATCGACCGTGGCGGCGCTCCCTCCGGCGGCAGCAGACCCAGAGCCTGATGTGCTCGTTCAATCTGCATGTCTGGCCCGATGTCTTCCAGCCCGATCCCCTCTTTAAGTAAAGTTTCCACAAATGAAACCACGGATTCAAAGTCCTTCTCAGCCCCCTCTGGAACACCATAGATCCTGACATTCTCCCTTCTGGTTCGGCTTTCCAGGTCTACCAGCTTATCATCCAGGCTCACGTGTAGCTTTAGCAGCTCTGCTACCACCTCCTCCGTGTTCTGGGTTCGCTCCTCAGTCTTCTCCAACCGTTCCTCAACTTCACTTATTCTTGCGTTGGCTTTTTGTATTTCCTCTTGAATGGTGGAGAGTTGTTCCTTAGGTTCCTTGCGGAACCCTCTCAGTTCTTCTAATAACATTCCAGACTAGCCATTCTGTCCCATTAGCTCGAGGTTACGGTTAGTTAGCTGTACCTGTTTGTGACAATTTGTGTCCTCCCTCTTCTAATTATACTGTTGTAGGGGCTTCGTCGTCGTTATACCCCCTCTAACTGGTTTTCGCAAGGTAATATAACTCAGCTGAACGGGAGTAATTCAATAATTTCTCCAGTTTTCTGGGGACTCTCTACTGAGCAGCCATCTTTACGGTGTTCCCGCTGGAAGACAGCAGAAACATCTTTTAAAACGACGTTCTGTCTTTAAAACAAAGTTCTGACGATGTTGCTTTGATAGCAGACGCTGTTGTGATCATGCAGGCTCTGCTTGCTGGAAACAAACACTGCTGCAGAGGAATGGTGGCGAGGAATAAAAACTGGAACCGACTGAGTTGGACACCACAGTAAATAACCAACTGAGCAGTGATGAGAACGAGATCACAGGAATTTCCCAATAACTGCAGCTGGATTATAGTAAATAAATATTGTTCCCTAAGCCCTGAAGGACGAGCCTGAAACACTGAGTCTGTGTTATTGAGTAAATGTGATACCTCGGCTCCACATGTGCTGGCCTGAGTTCAAACTCCTCCTGGTTGGTGGGTTTAACCGGCGCCGTGTCGAGCTGAAAGCTCTGCAGAGTCGACATGATGTCCTGAACCTGCCGGGTCTCCTCGTTAATTTCATGCCACAGCTAAGAAACCAACAGAAACATGGGTGAGAAATCACCGTCCCTGGTAGAGATGCAACGTCCGAACAGAGTTAGCGTCTTTAATGGGTGAAGGATAAACGACGACTCGACACAAAACCAGAACAAAAATGTTCAGCAGGTCCAATATCATCCTTATTAACATATGAAATATGTTCTACATTAAAATAGAACATGTATGATTGTAAAGTTAAAAAAGCAGTCCAGTGCATTTACGAAGGTTTAATTAGAAGAGTAGAAAAAGTTCCTTTTAATCTGATCGTGGCCAATGAGAGGCCAGTAATCATATCTGACCAGATAATAGATTGTTAGCCAGACTAATTACCTGCTGCCACCTCTGCTGAACGCTGCTCTCACGAACAGTGTACATGTACTTCTTGATCTGTTCCAGCAGCCCTTGATAGAGAACACTGGCTGAGCTGTAGTTCCCCAGCAGAGCATACTCTCGCGCCAGCTTCACGTTCTCGCTGATCTCTCGTAGACTCATGCTGCTGCTGCAGAAGAAGATTTTTTTTGATTTTTAACAAATCATTTATTTCACAATAAATCAAAAAACAATAAAAACATTACATACGCAGGTCAGAGATACTACTATTGACATTATCAGCTTATTATATTTTGTTCTCCCTGATCAGAAATGGTGCACAAAACACTCTTGAAACCCCACAGTTCTAAAAAAACTTCAAAGCGTTAATCTTCCACAGAGCCACGGCATTGAGGTCCAGCCTGCATTTTGTCTCTTTGCGTTATATAGTTAGCCATTTTGGCTTCGGCTATTAAATGATTTAAAATCCGGGATTCAAAACTAGTATATCGACTGTGATGTGAACCAGGACAAAGAGGCTAACGAAGAAGAAGAAGAAGGTTACAGACGTAACATAAAGCTGTGCTGCAGGCTGAGGTGTTTCACACACTGCAAAGAGCTTGATTAGAATATTTGACATAAACTTTTATTCTCTCTGTAACTTTAGCTAACTAAACATGGAACAATATCATTTCATTTTCAAACAAATAGCTATCAGACGTCATTTACGTTCATGTAAATATAATGAAGTCGTAAAATGGAAACTGAGCAGAGGATAAATGAGAAGCTTGCAGATTAATATCAGTCACACACAAGACTGATGTTAAATACCATGAGCTGCAAATTGATTTTAAAATAAGGTTATATAACTTAAAAAATGTATTCTATACAGAACATTCGTTTTTAGAAGTTTGCTTAATTATATTCTACATTTTCCTGTTCAGAACTTCCAGATGTGCTGACAGCATTTTTTAGTTAAAGGCTATCAAGTAAAACTCACTGATAGATCCATATAAAAACTAATTAGAGAAAAAACATGTTAAAACAGAAACCTGTAACTAAACTGAGTTACATTTGTTACATCTAATAACATCTTTGCAGGATAATCTCTCCCATTATGTCGGATCCTTCCTCCCAGCAGACATCTACAAACACCAGAATACAGTAAGTGTTATGAGCATTCATTTTTCACACTAATGTAATATTCTGATAGTTAGACAGAGCTGCAGCGCCGCAGATGTTCACCAGGCACTAATACTGTCGCTCAAAATGATGAAGTCAGGAAAGAAAGAAATATGGATATAAGGCAACTGATATAAGCAGCTAAATATTTAACTAGAATGACTCCAGAGTCATTTTTTTCTAATATCTGACAGCCATCATGATGGACATACCTCAAATACAGACAAAACTATAAACTATTGTGTTTGCAGGTTAATTGTCAACAAGATATTTGGAGGTCAGAATAACCCGCGGTAATTAATCACCTGTTGATAATTGATAAATTATCTGGGATGTAGAACAAGTGAGAGGAGAGTAGAGGAATCTTTAGTGATGTAGAGATTTTAGAGTATTTAACTTGTGACCCCAAAATAATGTCACCGGAACCACGGTGACCTCTGAAATATACACATCATTTAAATATAAACATAATTTAAATATAACATAATTTAAACATAACATAATTTAAATAACATAATTTAAATATAACAATTTAAATACAACATCATTTAAATACAACATCATTTAAACATAACATAATTTAAATAACATAATTTAAATATAACAATTTAAATACAACATCATTTAAATACAACATCATTTAAATATAACATAATTTAAATACAACATAATTTAAATACAACAT
>JAVLVB010000660.1:105267-132510 GCA_032876305.1 Orestias chungarensis
AGTTTAGTTAGTAGCTGGACTATAGTTTAGTTAGTAGCTGGATTACTCAGATACTCTAACTTACTTTATTTTGAAGTTGCTCAAATGTAAAAAGCGAGGGGCGGTAAATCCCTCCTAAAGGTTTTTCAAAAGTGACAAAAGTGTAAGTAGGTATTGGTTATTTATTGGTTAGTTACATCCTCCCGAAGTTGCTCCAGCAGAGAGCAGCACGTCTCCCTCCCAGCGGAGCCTCGCTAGCAGAGTCCGGCTAACAAAGCCGGTTACAGCAGCGCTAGTACGGCTGGAGTTTAACTCCAGCTCAACTACGGCATGAACTACTTGACTAAACCGAACAGCGACGCCAGAACGAACGTAACCGGTCCGCTCACCTGTTCCCGCTGAGCCGTCGTCATGGAGCCGCAGGGAGACTCGGAGCGGCGCGAGACTCTCGGTTCACCTCAACACGGAAGTTGGTTACGGCGCGCGCCCCAACTCAGCTAAAGTTCGGACCTCCGGTCAAGACTTTCAAAATAAAAGACACTGCATCACACTAGAACTAAATTAAATTCATTTTTACATCCAGAACAGGAGAAATGTTACATTAAGGTCTAAACATAAATCTGGTTTGGAATCTTTTATTAAATTAGAGATATATCAGATTTTTCAGGTGAGGTTTATATGTAGGCCAACATAAACTACATTAGTGAATTCAGTTCACTTTGATTTTTCCACCTTCGGCATGAAATCCCAAACATGAATTTCTTTGTCATAATAATAATTTAGGCCTCCAATACAGCAGCGAAGACAGACATCTGGTTCTTTTGCGGAGAACAAAGTTGAAGCTCTTCTGCAAAGTACTTCTGATGAGGGAAAACTGATGCAAAAGCTTTTTGTTGCTTAATCTGCGCTTTCTTAATCGATCACTGCT
This sequence comes from Orestias chungarensis, assembly GCA_032876305.1. Classification (NCBI taxonomy): domain Eukaryota; kingdom Metazoa; phylum Chordata; class Actinopteri; order Cyprinodontiformes; family Cyprinodontidae; genus Orestias; species Orestias chungarensis. The sequence continues at coordinate 106,175 of JAVLVB010000660.1, forward strand.
TACTACTTTATTTTCTTTCTACATAACTCTGAATTATCGAACAATGACCCGGAAGTTTACAAGTTTTGTTCATAAACGTAAAAAGAAAAAAACAACAAACAGAATAGGACCAAAAAAATACTGAAAATCTTTATTTTATGCTGCAACATTTGTACAACTAAAATTTATCAATCTGTTAATCTGGATTTATCCTCACAGTAAACCCCACTGGACTCAGTAACATTGTAGTTCAGTCGTGTTCTTTACCCAAGTACATGAACCTCACCGCTGATTAAACTCAATTTATGTTGAGCCAATTCTAAAGCTGTTCCAACACAAACTCAAATGTAATCCAGAAATATAAATACAGTGGTTTCAAATTAAATTAAAGAAGAACCCAACAAAAGCAACATTAAATAGCCAATCAAACATTGCAATGATACTATAATCACTTCTATACTGGAAAAATAAATCGATGATTAAAAATTATTTACAAGATATTCAGTCAGCACTGCATAAAAAAATAACTACTTAATCTAGCTGGATTATGCTACTGGTATGATGATCTACGTCTGAACATGCATCTTGAGGCTTGGAAAGGACAGGTTTAAAATGCTACCAGGTGGGATGGGCGCTCTCGTATCAGGATACATTTGTTATAATAGTCGTGATATATTCTCACGTCTATAAATTCATATCATGATAATAATAATAACGCATTAGTGCACCTTTTATTTCACCTCTAAAATCATTTTAAGCTCTTTTCTACAGATCATAAGCTAAATAGGACTAAATTCTAAGTCCACCTTGGAGTCCTGAGTCACATTTCCACTGTACAGGTCATCAAGGAGTTTCATCCTTCACAATATACACAGGCTGTTAGATGGTTACTTCCAGAGTTATTCATAAAAGCGAAGCTGGTGATGGAGCAGTTTGAAAATGGCTGCTAAAGAAAAAAAACACGTTATAAAAATGTCTTGATGTGGCGTGTTACTCTCTGAAGTATAAAAAAAACAAATGTGTATATACAAAAATATACAGTACGTCCTAACAAGATTTCTTTCTTCCATTTCCCCCCCTTGTGTAAACTTTTAAAGTTTTCATTGTTTGAATTTTCTATTAAAATGGCAGTTCCTCCAAACATTTAAAATATAAATGTTTTTCCTAGTCAGTACAAAACAACAAGAATCAAAGCTTCTTCAATCCGGATCTAAGGTTTAAAAATGCTCTAAAGTCAAGCGGGTCAGCGGGTCGTTTCTGAGCCCGTCGTGATGCTGGGAGGGGTAAAAGGCCTCGGCTACGCTCAGTAGACGCAGGGGATGATCCGGTACCGCACCGTTCGGCAGTACTCGTCCCACGCCGAGCCGTACTTCCTTCTGCACTCGTTCATGTCACGAGAGTCTCTGTGCATGAGGAGGATGATGAAGTAGATCATGTAATACCAGGGCAGGAGGTGGCTGAAGCCTGTTGGTGGGAGAACACATCATATGAGCAGATTTTACTCTATTAAAATTAAACTTTATCTAATAATTCTCCTGTCCTGGTGCAAACTTTGCTATCTTACATAATTTCAGGCATTTTTGAACTATGTTTCCATTCAGACCCACACTCCTCACCAGTAGGGGGCGGTAATGCACACCATAATAGCCATTTGTCAACCGCCAATAAACTCACATTTTCAGTGTTGATAACTTAGCGTGCTGCTCATTATGGCTCAAACCACCAACTAGGAAACTAATCGATTCACAGGATTTTCAGAACCAATATTTAATAGTAGAATAAATAATTGTCATCCATGAACTAATCGAGATTTTTACTGGTTTAACACACAACAGTGCAATAAAGGAGCGTTTCATAGAAATGATGAGCTTATAACAGTCAGAATCTTAATGTCTTCTGTAGAGATGAAAAAATTGTACATCTTTTACATTTAGTTTCAGGAACATCTCAGAAGATGTTAATGTGCAGATTTTAATCTGAATCCATCGCACTCTACACGTATTAATCCCATTAAACTGTTGATAATGTACAGCTAACAGGCTCTAACTAAATACACCTGATAAGCCAGTTAAACTAAACAAGTGATGTCTGCTCACCACATGGGAGGGACCAGGCAAGGGCCATGATGAGGTCTCCCAGATAGTTGGGATGGCGGACCACCCCCCACCAGCTGGACACCAGCAGACTCTTCCCTGTTGCTGTGGGGATCGTTTTCAGGTCTGCACAGAAAGGGAGAGAGGAAGCTCGATGCATTTCCTGTGACAGCCACAGAACATTTCAAAGGTTCAGCTAAACTTACGGGACAGTTTGGGGTCTGATGGGTTTGTCCTGAAGGCGTTTTTCTCAGAGTTTGACTTCCTGAATATATAGAATCCAACGACTGAAACAGAGAGAGAGGATCAACACAATAACTGTACATGGTGGGTAAAAAACATCAATACTTAGCAAGATGCTGTGCCAACACTCACATTTCAGTACGATGATGCTTGAGAGGACTTGGAGGCTCAGAGGGCTGGGGTGACTGACCAGGTAATTAGACTGCAGGGTGTAAGTGAAAGGAACCCACACCAGATCACCGAAAGCCAACATGAAGCCAAAGCCATCATGCATCAGGTCCATGGTGGTCAGGATGGCCTCCTGGGGGAGATGGAAGAGAGGTCGTCCTTCAGCTCATGACATTACGATCAAACTGCTCTGTGTGAATGCCGGTGTTGTGACGAGCCTACCTCGTTCCACAAACCGTCCAGAACATAGACGAGCTGGAAGACATTGACGAGGATCATCGAGCACGAGGGAGCATCCAGATTCTGTTGCTTCATCTCAGCCAGCGCCATGGCGAAGTTGATCAAACACTGAACAGGTAAGTCACGTGACATCCGAGTTAATGAATGAGAACCGAGCAGATGCAGCAACAGAGTGGTCAGGGTTAAACCTGTGAGGCTCTACATTTTATATCTCATAATAATAAGCAGTAGAGGATTAACTCAGAGCAATTCTGGTAGTTTCTGATGACCAATAATTAATAAACTGAAGAATCTTAAAAATGTTACTTTATATAAAATATTAAATGTGAGGATCATTGTGATGTTATTTAGAGAGAAAGTAATAGTAATCTAAATCCAGCAGAGGGCGTTATTCAGAATCAAAAGAATAATCATCAGAACTGACCCAGCCGATGAGTCCAGGGCGCATCTCACAGAAGAACTTCAGATCAAACTCCCTGAAGCGAGGATTCAACTCACGGCCTTTGAAAAAGTCATAGATCACGTTTCCTGGAGAGTCAAAGAAGTTCAGTCACCTCAATTAAAGAAATAGGGAAACGCCAGCCGAGGAGTAAATCTAGGATTTCTGCCATCTCTCACCTGAGTTTCCGCCCAGTGCACGCTCATCAGGGCCAGTGGAGCGAGAGCGGACAAATAAATAGATGCTGAGCAACGTGGAGATGAGGAAGGAGGCGGTGGTCAGCTGCAGGAAGTGGCTGTGGATGTAGGTGAGGTCTACGCCCTGGTACACCGCTGCTGCCACCACGGCTGCACTGACCACCAGGGCAAAGAAACCTGGGAGACATGAAGAAGACACATTTACGAAGAAGTCACAGGAACTAGGGAAAAAACAAAATATGGTCATCAGTGAAATATCCTCTGTTTGGATTAGACTCCAAATGAATAAAACAAAGACAGGAATAACTTTCCATTAAATTACATCAACTCTAAAAGGCTAAGAATGAAGAAACCTTCAAATATGCAGACAGTTAACAAAAATTATACAACTGTAGAAATAAATAAACCATAAAGGTCACGATCTGTGATAACACACAAAGTGAGAAGCTGATGAACAAATTAAAAACAAATGATCTCAGGGTCAGAATGATGAGTCTCACCATTCGTTCTGTATTTGAGCCTTTTGCCAGACCTCAGCAGCACTCCGTCACTCAGCTACAGAAACACAACAGGAAACAGAAACTGATTAACACGTTACAGCAAATACAAGCAGAACAAACAGAAGGTAAAGACACAAGCTTAGGATTGACTTCTAGTCAATCCACTAGCATTTGTTTACCATCTGAAAATGAACTGTGTGATTTATGGGATGGGAACACCAGTGAGCAGAGCCTTTTTTCAGTAGATCTAAGTGCCAGCATGAGGGCAAATGTTGCTCGTGACCATTAATCCAATCACTGCCTTCCACCAGGGCGAACAAACTCAGGTCATGTGCATTCACGTGAACCTCGTTCTGACTCACCTTCCCAACAGGCAACACGTAGAGCAGGGCCTGGAACAAAATCCAGAGGACAACAAAGCCGAGAGCATGAGGATCCCAGAAGGCTTCGAGTGCAGGCAGAGCAGGGAGGTTTGCCAGACTGGGATCCTTCTGGTTCACTTGGAGAACCAGAAACAGAACCCAGGCAGGCAGGAAGAGCGTAAAGAAGGCGGCGCCTGGAGAACAGAGAGATCCGATTTAGCTCCGTCTGCTATGTACAAATATTAGTATTATTACACAAATGAATGCTGCTAAATCTAAATGGAGACCACACTTACAGTTCATGTTCAGGTTAATCAGCAAAACAAAACCTTTGATTCAATTACGTTTTAAACTAGTTTATGTAGGTTATAAAGCCAGAGCCGATAACAGGATAAAATCATATTAACCAGTTAGAACATCAGCATGAACCATACAGACTTTTAAATGAAATGTTAAAAGAGGTTTTAATAAAGTTTCTATTATAAAAATAATAAAAGGATATTCAATATTTTTGCTACTTTTATTTGCAGCTAGATTGAATTAATTTCCTTCACATTTTAAATGATTTAGAGAACAATTATTAACAATATTTATCAGAAAAAATTATCTAATGCTTACCAATAAATGGGTTAAACAAATTATAAACTTTCTTCAAAGAAAAAAGGATCTACATCTAAATAAAATAGAACAAAACTTTTGCATTGGTGTCGCAAATCAAAATCTGGAACGGACTGCTGAGAAATTAGATTCAGGCTGTTATAATCAGATACTTTCTGCATAAAAACAAACAGCTCATTTATTTATGTATTTATACAAAACTTACTATATTATATTTTTTTATTAAAATACATTTGTTGTTGTTTTCATGTTTTATTATGAAGAAAATCATTAAAGCTTTGATAAAGGGCATGAAACACTTTATTACATTAGTAGTGAAGATAAAGAAAAAGGAACCTAATTAATTTTGCTTGATGTTATATATCACTACTTCAGCTAGAATGAATCAATTTCCTTCACATTTTAAAAACATTGGAGCCACAGGCTGCATAGTTCTAGAGGCCCTGTCATGTTGTTGAACTAAACTAAAATGTGACTTTACACTGGTTTTCCCATTGGAAAAATAAAGTATTTTGATTTGTATTAGTGTTCTAGGATCTGATGCTGTTTTGGAGCTGAGAAGTCTACAGTCAAACTTCACAGCGTTGTATTTTATTTGACCTGCCCGTGGCTACAGTTGATAAATGGCTCTATAAACTATCCTTCCCTTCACACGTCTGAAACAGACATAGCAGCTTGTAATCGCAGGATTCACCTATCTTCCCTCCAAAGTCCAGTGTGATGGTAGCGGCAGAAGCGGTGGTGGGGGCTGCAGACGTTTTCTCTTCTCTTTCCTCTGGTTTGGCTTCAGCTGCTTTGGCGTCTCCGTCCTCTTTCCTGCGCCGCAGATTGTAGCGGCCTTGGTTCTTCTCTGAATCGGTTTCTACCTTTTCATCAGACTGGATCAACCAATCCAGAATTGTTTGAAATTTGGCATCCAAACACCATTTAAAAAACATTTAAGTTTGACATAAACACACTGAACTGGTTTTTGTCTAAGTGGCAGAGTAGATATTAAACACACACTACCTTCTGTACTAACAGGTTGGACCTAGTAGATCTAGTAGGTGAGAACATACTAGAATATAAACAGGTCTTTCAACAACCCTCTTTATGTGGGACATCGTCCTGCTCTTACAGTAAAAACACACTTTAGTTTAGGACCCTGCAGATGGATCACTGCTGGACTTTCTCCAAAGCAAAGAAATTAAAGACACGTGCTGCTTGGCCATGTGATGGAGCTCAGTGTTGTGAAGTGGAGCTTCTCAGCTGGAAACACACAAGGCCCCATCAGCCTGCACGCATCATGACATTCCTAAAGCGTGCACCTTTCTCAAAGCCTATTCACCATGAACGGTGAGGTTGCTCTGTAGCTGACGCCTTGCTTTTTATCTTTTTGGATTATTTAGAGATGGTACTAAGATAAGATAAAAAGTTCCTTTTTTTCCTTAATGGTTTGCAACAGAATCCAGAACTTACCCGATTTACTTTGCTAGCCGTGTTATTCTCCTCTTTCTTTTCATGTTTATTGTTGCTGTTGTTCTCAGCTGGATCTTTCTGCAGATGCCCCACAATGAAGGCAGATTGTTGGAGATGACAGGAACACAATGAGGGGGAAACAGGATATAAAATTAGTAACTTTAGTCAGAATCCAGAATAACGGATAGACGATCGGAAATGTCTCGAAATGAACAAAACAAAAAGGTACGGTGACGTTTTGGACATTTACACCTTTGTCTTTGTAAGAAGCCTCACCATTGGACTGATCTTGACTTTTGCTTTTTGTCTGAGCCTTTTATCCTGAGGTGAAGACGGCGTACTCTCCGCTACGGCGGCGACTGTACGTGAGGATGAGCGGCGTGTGGTCCTAGCAGGGGACCGGGAGCGGCTGCGGCGCCGTCCAGGGGAACGAGAGTTAGAGCGGGAGCGTGAACGAGTGCGGTGCCGGAAGCCAGGGAGACTCTGTTGGATGACAAAATTAAATCAAAGATATGAGTATTTATTTTTCCATGTAACAGGATATTTACAAGCACAGAATAACATGAGTATGACTGTAACACGGGGACTGTGGTGCTACCATGATGTCCTGCTCCTTCAGCTCCAGCTCTGTCCCATCCTTGTAGATGACGGTGTAGAGACTATCTTTACCATCGAAGCTGAGCACCTTGACCTCATAGTACAGGCTGCTGCCGGGCCAGCGGCCCATCACCTTGTCCCCCGGCTGGTACTTCAGAGAAGGCATCTTCAACTACCTGAGGAAGATTCAGAGGAGCTGCTGAAGAACCGACAGGGTTTGAAACAGGAGACAAATAAAGACGACACCAGAGAGGAGGGGATCATGTGATGGTGACGCAGTAGGACATTAGCAGGTATTTGACTAAAAAACAAACACAAGGTCAGCCGTTTGGTTGTTTTATTAGAGTTTAAAAGGAGGGAAAAAGTTATCAGTTTAACTACAATCTTAGGATTGGACAGATATTAGTCATAAGTTATACATATCTGTGAATCCCCAGTTTAAAAGGTTTTTAAAACAGATACTAAGAAATACTTAGAAAATGTTTATGGTCACAAATAATAAGAACAACACAGCAGAGGAAATGAAAGAAGAACAACCAACACTCTTAGTAAAGTCTTGATGTTTTGGAGTAAATAAAGAATATAATGTAACTTTGAAAGTCTGTTTCTTTTTTGCTACAGTAGAAACAGACCTAACTTTCTTGTTTGTAACAAAAGCAACAGTGTTGTGTTCGGAGCAGCCATGGTTTAGTTACTGGGTCCAAGGTAAAGAAGTCTAGTTTCTAAACTGCACAGATTGTTGGGTAATTCTCATGTTGTTTTAATCTAATTTATTAAATACCATGCAGAATATGTTGTTCAATTGTTAATATATTACAGTAATGTCACCATTAGCTAAACATCACTTGGAATAAAAAAACTGATGTTGTTATTTCCAATAATGATGATTTATTACAGCTAATGAAAATACTATTTTAAAATATTAAATCTACATCTGCTAAATCAAAATATAAATCATACATAACATTTTTTATTTATTAACCATATTTAACACCAAATTCAAAGCTATGTGAAAAGGTCATTTTATTTGATAAAAGCTTCAAAATCTGTTGAGATTCCAAAACTCACATTGATTTCTACTTTGATTCAGTTTAAACTTGTTTAAATTACCCAGTTTATTAGAAAAAACAGGCTGCTTTATTTTCTTGATAGAAAAGGGACTAGTCAGATGAGTAAAACAAGAAAAATAACTATAACATATCCATTATTATGCTGACCACTGATGTCCCTAATTATATTACATGATGTAACTATAACACAGAGCTGCACACAATCATTTTAGTGAATAAACACACAGGTGCATACAAAATCAATAATCATCACAACAGTTTCAATTAAGAAATTAAGTTTGTAAGATTGCATGTTTTCAAATAGGAACAGAGAAACAGGAATCATTGGGAGATTTCATTTTTAACAATGCCATAAAATAAACAATAGCTTTAAGAATTGAGGGAAATGGATATTAAGTAATATAATTGTCTACGTAGTCACACAACTGAGGTCTGCAAATGTGTGTTTGACTACATGGATAAAACAATGTGAGATATTAATAACACCCATAAGTCTGATATAAGCCAAAACATTTATGTTGCTGCATGACCGTTTCCAGCCTGCAGAGCCCAGTGATCACTAAAACTGCGTGTGCTACCAAGCTGCAGTGAGTACAGCCATGCTGGCGGTACTTCAGTACTGGTCACAACTAGGGACTGTGATATCTGTAACGTATTGGAACGATTCACGAGCATAAATACTTCAGTTAAAGGCAACACAGATATATATATATAAACCAAACAATCCTTGCTCCATCAATATCACATGACCAAACAAATACCACATGAACTCCTTTTGTAGCAGTGAAATATAAAAGTAAACAACAGTACAGAAATAAACAGTAATATCAGCCCAGTATTAATTATTGGGTCAACATCATGTTGAATTAGAAATATCGCACATCACCGCACCACCATTACCATCCTTAAAGGTACGGGAATAGTTGTTTAGTTGTAAATACAGCAGGATGTAAGAATGACAGGATTCAACTGTTGGTGAAATATTGAAACTTTGTCTTGTTTTAAATTAAGATGAATCAACTTAAGTTGCATCACAAACACCCGATATCTAAAGATATACAGAAACCAGCGATAACACAGTGAGTATTTTACACCATGTTATGCAGAGAGGGCTATAGGAATCTACATTCTTAAACTAAAATGGTAGCTTAACACAAATCTAATAAAACATGGTCATAAAGCTAAACTAATAACACTGGAAGAATATTTAACTGTACAACAGTTCTGCTGTTGCATAGAGCTTTGATCAACACAGAGCCACGGCTAACAAATCTGAACTGCACATTAGCAAACAACAGGAATAATATGCTACAGTGCACCCAACCACTGTGTACAAAGAGACGGGCCCGGCAAAGTCAGCACAATGGACATCAAGAGAGCTGGAAACCCAGCATGCTAGTGGAGAAGTGCTGACAGGTCTGTCCCCTTAGCTTTACCAAAGCTCTGTATGTGAACCAAGCTCCATTCAGGTCAGTCAACAAGGAAAAGAAAGTGAGTGTGGCTCACAGAGGACAGCTGTGTGAACTTTGGTAGGTTTGAAACCATCAAAATCTGTTTGGATGAATCAGACGATTCCCCTGAAAACCAGCAGGTGAATCATTTTCTACTAAACCAAACTACAGCAATAAAAAACGTTATTTCTAAAACCTTAGCCTCACTTGAAAATGACAGTAAAACTATAAAAATATAGAACATTTTATCAGGATTCATCAAAAATATGTAGAATGCTGTCAGCAGCCATCCCAGTGGTTCACACAAGCTCTACTTTACTACATGAGAACAAGCCGCTTTAACATCAACATCATCAGCAATCAGAGGACAACTGTGCAGGGCCTGAAAAGCTCAGGAACAGAGCAGGAGTCCCATTATACAACAGATTCCAGTCCAATGTACCCAATCAGCCTCGTGTTCCTGGTAACTTTGGCCCCAATAATGGCCTCTGGTAAAAGCAGGGGTCTGTTTTAACAAGGACACACCCAAAGCTCCTCAGGTCTGCTGGCTTGGGTCCATGTGGAAGTCCAGATCCTGGCTGATGACAGGCTGGCTGCCAGTTTATGGACAGAGACGCAGCTCCGAGCGGTGGGTGGAGTTACAGAGGACGGGAGACCTCCACCCACATCTGGATTATTTGCTCCTAGTTTAGGTCTCCATCACGGAAAGAGAGGGAAAGCGGTCAGAGCTTTCGCTTTAGGGGCCAAGTTGGTTAGCTTTCCCCCCAAATAGATAGAGGTTATATATATATTAATGCTGTATAAGGGTTAAATGTTATCAGGGGAAACTCCTTGTACCGGTTTGCCCATCAGCTTGGCTTATTTTAGGCGTTGCTTTATTAAGCCAGTCGTGTAATAAAAACGTGAACTGTTGCTTTAACAAAACGCGCCTGGCGCCTGACTTTCGTGTGGGAGAATCCTCCCGCAGCCACGAGCCACAGGACGGGAAGGAGGGAAAACGTCATGCATTCAAACAGCGGAGCAAACCAGAGCAGCCCGCGGAACACAGAGCCAGCCCCGAGCACAGCGGCTGGCAGCCTGGATGACGCTTTTCTAACTGGACACACCAAATGAGCAAACTTTATTTGCTAAAGTGTCTTTAAGTTACCGCCTGACATGGAGGGGGGGGGTCTAATTCCTGGACGCTGCATGACGGCGTACGTTAATCTCTGTATCGGCAAAATAACGGCAGCTGGTGCCGCTAACTTGCAAGTCTACCCACCCGAAACTTTCAAAAACAACTGCGTTATAAAAATGTAATTAAGAATATGAGAAGCAGACGGACGAGTTATCACTGTAATATGCATTTATAAGGCTGTTAGAAATAATGCGGCGTGACTCCAGAAATTAGACCGAGCCCAGTTCACCGTTAGCAGCGGCTAAGCTTCAGTTGGCCAACAAAGAAAGGCGCAAAGCGACTGGAGATTCTCCGACAAACGGAAACTCAGCGTTTAGGTGCACTTACCTTACACTGCGCGAGTATTCCCACTGCGTAAATGTGATTAATGGTCCACACAAAGACGCCGAATTAATTAATTAAACTAAATATTTTCGTAAAAACCAACTTCGCTAACGTTTGACGTAGAGCTCGTTCTCCCTCCCTCTCCCCGCGAAACCCACCAGTGACCAGGAAGGCGCGAAGCCTCGCGATTGGCTGGCTCAGCATTCATTTCAAACGGCTCTGCGCTCTGATTGGCTACCGGGGGATTTTAAATGAGCCCGGATTGGTTTGAAGCGAGGCTCGACTGTTGTTTACTGGTGTCATATTAGAGCCATTAGAAATGCATAGTTATGATGAAAATATGGTATGTGTTTATTTTTTATTCTTTTTCCAATCTGAATACGATTTAGGCGACAATGTAAGGATATGTTGATAGTTTGTGTAAATGTAGTCTCCTTTTAACTTTTCTAATTTAAACCTAACTGTTGCTTATTTGTACAAATTGGTTTAATTAATTATCTGATCTCTGCACAAACAGAAAAATTAACAGGAGTCTTTCGAAAATTCAAATTCCCTAATCAAAGCGAAGCTGAGCCATTTTTCTGAGCTTCCTCGTCTCTGCTGCTGCAGCTCAGCTTGTTTTCCTCACTCAGAGGCTGTAAATCAAACAACAACCTCAAATGAACTGCAGATGCACTACAGCGTCCCACCCAGAGGAAACATGTCTGCATGTGAGGGGGTGAACATAGAAAGTGAGGGAAGCCTGGCCAGAAAAGGCCTCCTCTTACAGGTTATTGAGGGAACGCTCTAGATTAAAAGACAGGATCTCCTACATGAGGGAAATCAAGCTAAATATGGTTCAAGAGTTTTCACATTTAAAATTCTGTACATTACTGAAATGCATTGTAAGTTTTAAGTTGGATTCATTTTAAAAACCTTTTCATTTACATTACAATGTCAGTTAATCAACTCAAACAGGCATCTGTTGGAAGCTGCTCTGCTGCAGACAGGAAAGCTCTGCAGAGGGTGGTGAAGGCTGCACAGAGGATTGTTGGAGTCAGCCTCCCCAGCACCACAGACATTTACACCTCCAGATACAGGAAGAGAGCCTCCGGCATCATGAAGGATCCCACCCACCCAGCACACCCACTTTTTGTCCCGCTCCCCTCAGGCAGGAGGCTGCGGAGCATCAAGTGTAAAACCACCAGACTGAGAAACAGCTTCATTCCTGAAGCTGTGAGACTCTTGAACTCCACCTGAACAAACCACTGCACGGACTATACATACTTACTATACCCGCACTGAGACACTTCACTAACGTATATTCTGTATATTTTCTGAATATTCTGTGTTCTATTTTATTTACTTTAATTTTTTTAATTATGTTATCTATTTTAATATTAGCTCTGGGGTGGAACTGGACCCTGAAATGTAATTTCGTTCCACCTCATGTACCACATGTGTTGAAATGACAATTAAGTCTCCTTGAATCCTTGAATCTCTGCATCAACGCCATGCAGATTTGCTCTCATTTTGAGTCGCTCTTCCCCCTTCCTGTTCTTCTGGGCTGAGCAGTGCACGGCCGTCAGATGCATCATGGCTCACCTTAGGAACGGGTGGATGAAAAGTGTGGCCCCGCTGGGAACGGAAACTCACGGGAAAAATATACATCAGATGTTCTAGAGCTAATCGGCATAGTCCTGAAGGCATAGTTTGACCCAAGTGGTGTGACGTTGTGTAGAAACATCAAGTTTAGGTTCCTCTTTCTCTGACTGATAGGAACGTTGCTTTTTGGAAAGATATTCTCTCCAGTTTTGCAGGCGGTGAAGTTAAAAGATCTTTTGCTCATATTTTCTTACTTTACAGTTAGTGTGGTTACACTGAAAATCCTCCTCCTCAGACTTTTATAACTGTCTTCAGAGGCATTGCTATGTCTGCAGTGATACAGACTGCTACAGCAGATCATCCCTGCCCACCAACCCCAGCATCTAAAACAAACCTTTGAGGCGACTTTGGTGACAGGAGTTGTGACATTTGATAAAATAAAGTATGTTTATATTGAAGGGAATTTAAAGTGCTCGTTTGGTTCCAGTGAGGTAACCTGAATGGGCTATAGATGAAAATAAAGTAGGAGTATAGACGTTACGCTGCAGCTTAATGTTTACGGACTTATCATCGGCGTCTGTGGGTGGGTGTTAAAGTCTTTGAGCGACAGGAGCCCACCAAAACACCACAAGATCGCAACAATGCATTTTTTTCTAGCTTTATAAACTATTACAATGGCAGAATCAAAAAGCAGCTGCTCTCCTTTACATAATTCAATGTTTGTTTTTAAAAAGCCAAATGAGAAAAAAGACAAGTAAATGGTCCAAGATGATGATTTGCCCCCCCTCCCCATTCAGAGTCAAATCAACAAACTGTTCTTTAACTTTTATTGCAACTTTTATTTTTCATCGCTCAAACAAAACGGCATGTTAGCAAGTAAGAAAAGACTCATTAACAGGAGTGACAGTATGGTACAATGTAGATGGGATAAGAATGACTGAACTGCGACCAAGGCTAAGTCACATCTCCTTCACAATGTTCATGTGGAGCAGAGCTCAAAGCTGGATTTGAGTCTGGCTCAAAAAAAACAAGAATAGTCAAACAAAGACAGTCTTTGACATTTGACAAAACATTAATCTGCACTTCCAATCAGAAATTTAGGTTAATATAAGAATTTACATCAGACTGAAAATCTGTTGTGAAATGTAATGTCATCAAGGTTTGATTGTACCTCTGCGCTGTAAGAGAAACATTTAAGAAAAGTGTTTAAATTGATCATATTTAGGTTCAAATAATCTCGGTGCAAAGGTCTTTTACTGGTGGGAAACGGTACCAAAGCTGACTGAGCGCTGCCTTCAAATGAATCAGACCGTAAAGATAGACAGCCTCCACATAGTATTACCTTTAAATCTTTGACATTAAATGCAACTTGGGGAACAAGGCACAAACCACATGGCTTTTACAAAAGAAGTCCCAGCCCCATCAAAGCGCTTCACCCGACACCCAGAACAGCTCTGCTTTAAGGTCTCATGACATGATGATACAAAAATAAGAAAGGCGACTGTCGGGAGAGATGATGGTCAGCGGGAGGCGACTGGCTTTCATCCTTTGGTGAGAGAGCCATGCTGCTGGCAACGGAGGTCCCACATGGCGGCTTTCTGGGGGAGGTTGCTGGATTGCGTTGCCAGTTTTGTCTTAAAGTGCAATCATTCTTGAGTAAACTGGCAGCTCGGTAAAGCCTGACGGCGTGCTGCTCTTCATCAGAGAGGTGGATGGGGAGATGAGTTTGTATTATTAACATATAGAGCCACAGCATGCCTACTAGACAAAAATATATGTACAGATAAATTAAAGATGATGGCGTCTGTCCAAGTACAGGGACCTTGGAACCTTTCTTGCTCGTTTCATGGCGTTTTTTAAATGTGTGGCGTCTTATAGTGCGTAGCAAAGCTATCAGAGCCCTTTAGCAGAGTTGTGCCAAATGAGATCCAACATGGGTTTCCACAGCAACACGGAGGGATGTATGAACACATACATTTCACATAAACACACCAGAGCTAACGCAGCTGTTCTAACTAAAGAGGCTTACAAAACTCATTATGGAAGTTTATAAGAACCTTTCTATTTCATACTGACTGATTTTTATTCGGTGTATTAGTGAGGTATTTGTTATACTGTCAGAGATGTAAAAAGCTAGCTGAACATGCCTGCGGTTCATGCTGAACGTGTTAGAGTGAAACTCTGCCAGCAGGTATCAGGAAGGCGGCGGACAGCAACAGTACATTGATCTATTACTTAATGCTTTATTACATTATTGTAAAATGTTTTCCCCATATTTTCCCATGCAGAGTAAAAAACCAAACTAATTCTGTCCATTTCTTGCGTTTCTAGTTAGAACAGTGACAGCGAGCTGTGGTTATATAAGGAATCCACAATTAATATGTTCAGAATTGAAAAATGAGATTGAGATTGATTTGACGCCTTAGTTGTTTGCTGTCTGGTTTTCTGCTGTTTCATTTAGACTCAATATGATGGAGGAAAAATGTCTAGACTAAATTCCCCGCCTGATGCAGCTGGAACTGGCTGTAAGGCATTTCTTAATTTCACTGCACTGCTAAAAATGTCCTTCTGTAGGATCTCAGTCAGAGCAAATAGTTACGGCTGAAACCTGGACTTACATGGTGATCTCTAACCTGTAACCCAAAGCTTTCATGTTTACACATCAGCCTCTCACCCTATAATTCATCCCCCTCAAGTTAATTGTACTTTAATTTTTTTCCACCAAACTAAGTAACTGAAGGAAAAGAGGAAATATTTTGGGCATAAAGGAACAGAAAGTTTTCATTTGATGAATCTAACAGCAGCAGAAAGTAAAGGCAAGTACCAAGAGAACATCAGTAAGCCCTAGAGAAACGGTAAGTGGCACATTTCTGTCCTTGTATGGACACCATCTCTAAACTTAATGATTTGAAAATGAAAAAAAATGTGGCTAAAGATATATTTGGATTTGATCGAAACAAAGTTCAGTTCAAACCGGTGGGGGTGATGGGTCGGTGAGCGTGGGCCTAGGAGCTAATGCTACACTTATTGCTTGTAATTAAAATTGACAGTTGATGCAGTTTCGTGGCAGACTTGTGATTCTCCTTGTATAGTGTCAAAAATACAAAAAAACCTACATGCTTCCAACAGAGCACCCAAGTATGACAAACCCAGAGGAGGGTGACAAAATGAATGACCTGATAACCAATCTTAGAGAGCTACAAGGAAGGGCACCAACCCTCCAGGCCTCGTCCGTCTGCCACTGAAAGAGTAAAAGCAGATCAGGAGTCCACCACAGAGAGACACAAGGGCGTTCCGTTATTATTGAGCTACTAGATATGGCCGTAGATCTACACAAACACAGACGCGGTCGATAGATGCTCTCTCTCTAAATTATCTTTGTTTTGTACAGATTCAGGTTAAAATAGCATTTGAGGAAGACAAGCTTTACAGTGTCCTGCAGAGGTGGACCACAGAAGAGACTGCAAGTCCCTCACACTCACTCACTCACACTTGCGCTACCCCAATGGCATTATGGGAAAACAAATAGTTTTTTTTTAGTTCTGTCCCAGATTTCCTCCGGTCTCCAAACCTCTGAAGGTATCTGATCGGACTGTGTAGGAGCTCTGATTCTGAACAGCATCACCGTTGCTGTGTTTGCATAAAGACAGTCACTTCTCTGCACCATCCTCCAGGGGGGTGTTGGGCTGAGAGGGGGCAGCAGGAACATCTGGATTGCTGAGTGGATTCTGTGTGTTACAGCTTCCCATCTCCACCCTACATGCTGCTGTTCCCTCCGACACCTCTCATGTCCTTTCTGGGGGGGTAGTAGGAGCGTTCTCATAGTCACCACCTCCACATTTACTTCATTCGTTTGCCCTGCTGCTAAATTGTCTCGTCTTAAATGGACTGTGGTTGGCTTTCTGGTCAAATGGGTGTGGAGGAAAAGGGAGCATGGATCCTCTACGCAGTGCTGGACTTGCCCAGCTCCTCCCTGATTGCTGCAAAGAACAAAGGAAACAGGTAGTTAGTCAACAACAATCTAGAAACTGAGCAGGAGAAGAAAACCCACTAGTTTTTGTGTGCATGGCTGCAAAAGCTGGTGTCATGGATCTGTTGGTTCCGAGAAACATTCTTACCTTAATAATCACATCCAAAGTAAAACAGACACTGCTGAGACCAACCATTAAATTTGAGTATGTTCAAAGCAAACCAATCAGAAAACAACTGTAGCCTGAAAAGATTAATTAAACACAGCACTGAGACGAGACAAGCAAGTTCATTTAGCCTGAAGCATTACTGCTGAGCTTTTAGCCAAGCGTACTATTAAACACTGTGCCTGTATGTGTAAGGCCAGATTTACATTCAGAGAAAGAATATTAGTCTCTGTGAAGAGTGATAGAAGTCACACGCTGTTCACGATATTAAGAAAGACCATTTACTTTATGTTTTCCTGCACTGTAAAGTCTTTGGTCTTTTAGGCAGACCTTCTATATAGCACTGATCATAAGAGTCCATCACATGAGGACTCAGCATTGGGAACTGGTTATTTTACCTGAGTTACAACAGTATCACGATCAAATACCCCTGATTGGGACATCCACTTTTTTTCTACATGTGGAAACATGAATGAAAACGACATTAACTTATAGGAATGTGACCCCAGCCTAAAGCACTTGGTACGACTACAACAACACTATATAATAAAACAGCTACTTTATTTCATGTATTTTAGAGAGACTTAGCGTGTTTGCTGGATATGAAGCCGGATGTGTCTAAATCTCAGAGACATAAATCCTATTTTCAGATTGAAGACTATGAGGAAACATAATACACCAATACTGACCACAACATATGCCAAATTTTACTCTTCTGAAATCAGGGTATACACTTTATCTCACTTGGTTTCTTCAGCAAATGTTTAAGTAATGGGACCACGGAAAGTAATTTAGAAAATATATGAGGAAGCAAGACCAGAAAGCACATGATTGCATTACATGTCTGAACCCAACAATCAGAGAACCTGGTGTCAGGGTCTCGTCATACCATCGATAAGCTCTTCTTTTAGTTTGGACAGCTCCTTCCTCATTTCATCAAGAATGTCCTAAAATGAGAAAACGACAAGATTAAAGCCACATTTTCTTTACAGATGGCACAGAGGAACCTCTCAGTTTTACAGTAACCCCATCAGTAAACACCCCAAACTTGTACAAACTGAAAATTAACATTGCTGGTAAATATTCTGTTAATTTGACCCATTTAAAGCAAAGCTAACACTGAGCACCCAGCATTTGTGTGAAGATTAAAGCTGTGTTTCACTGGTTTCAAAACTTGCCTATGTCAGAGTAACATAGAATGTCCACCATGGATAAAAGATGTTGGGAAACAGACTAACACAGGGTTGGACAATGAAACTGAGACATCTGGTTTTAGAGCACAATCATTTACTAGTATGGTGTAGGGCCTTCTTTTGCTGCCAATATAGCATCAATTAATCTTGGTAATGACAAACAATTCCTGCTCAGTGTTCAGAAGGACTTAAAGCCGTTCTTCTTGCAGGATAGTAACCAGGTGACGACTTGATGCTGGTGAAGGAAAACGTTTCCCGACTCCTCCAAAACTCCCCAAAGTGGCTGAATAATATTTAGATCTGGTGACTGTGCAGCCATGGGAGATGTTCACCTTCAGTTTCATGTTCATCAAACCAATCTCTCACCTGTCTAGCTGTGTGTTGGTGCATTTTCATCCTGATACACGGCACTACGTTCAGGATACAATGTTTGATCCATTGGATGCTCATGGTCCTACAGTCCTTGGCAGTGATGCGTACATCTAGCACCAGTATTGGACCAAGGGAATGTCATGATTTGGCAGACCACACCATTACTGATCCACCCCCATGCTTCACTCTGACCATGTAACAGTCTGGGTGGTACACTTCTCTGGGGTTTCTCCACACTGTAACTCTCCTGGATGTAAAGGTTGACTCAACAGAGGACAATATATCTCTCACATTGTCCACAGCCCAAGATTTTCACTCATTGCACCATTGAAAACGACGTTTGGCACAAGTGACCAAAGGTTTGGCTATAGCAGCCCGGCCGTGTATATCGACCCTGTGGAGTTCCAGACAGACAGTAATTCTGCCGCGATTTAAGCAGCCGTGGTTTAATGTTTTTTTGGTAAAACGTCCCTGCCAGAAAACTTCCTCTGGCGTCCACAGCTAATCCTGTTGGATGTGGTTGGTCCTTCTTGGTGGTTTTCCGACATTACCCTGGATACCGTGGCTCTTGATACGTCACAAAGATTTGCTGTCTTGGTCACAGATGCACCAAAAGTTGTGTTATGTCCCCCATCATGTGTGCATTGCAATATTTTGAACATAACTGTGACCTTACCTGCTAAGTGGACCTTCACAATATGCTCTTAGTGGTGCAATGTGCAAGTATTAAAGATTTGCTACCAGGCTGGTCCAATTTACCCATGAAACCCCCCACACTAACATAACAGGCATTTCAGTTTCATTGTTCAACCCCTGTAGCTTTTCATCGTACAAACTGCCAAACATTCTAGAGCAGGGGTGCTCAATAAGTCGATCGCGATCGACCGGTCGATATCGTATCGTCTCTCTTAGCAGAGGCAGAGCTAGAGTAGCTAGAGGCCGGGGCAGCACCAAACCCACCTGAACTCTACATATATTTAGATATATGTATGTATTTATAGACTTATCTGCGTCTGCTTGTGTTTGGAGAGAAACCCACACATTCCACAGTGGGTTAATGCAGTTATGCAAGACAAACTAATATGTGTTATAGATTCAATTTAAATTGTAATTCATCCCAAAAGGACAAAATATACAATAAAAATTATTTAAATAATATCAAAGAAATAGGCATTGTTCTTTGTCTTTTTTTGGGGGGGGGGGGGACTGGTCATGTTCATGTTTTAAGTAGCTCGCAAGCTCAAAAAGAGTGAGCACCCCTGGTCTAGAGGTGTCCCAAAGCTCTTTTGGTTTGATACCGATATGTCGGTCTTAGGCATTACGATAATGATACTGACCTGATACGATATCGGCATGAATCTACCATATTTTTATTGCTTTGGTGGTGTGAAATTTTATAAAAGGCTCAATTAAGTGACAGTACTTAGAGAACAATACCTAACAACAGTGGTTATAAGAAAAAAATCTGATGAATCAATGTGTTTTACAATATTAAACTTTCTACAATTGAATAAAATAAATGAAAAGTTTTGCAATGGTGGCGCAGATCAAACACTAATAATAATAATAATTATAATAAATCCTTTATTAGTCTCCCAGTGGGGAAATTGCAGGTGGTGTAATTACACTGAGGCCCCTATTTGCGGCGCCATGTAGGCAGTACCTAAGGACCCACACTAGATGCTGTGGTGTATTTGCTGGATTGAACCCATCCCTCAGGGTTAATGTCCGTTGACATTCCATTTGAGCTATCCAGCCGCAACAACAAACTGCTCATGTTGGAAAGCTGATCAGATTAGATAAAACTTTATTGATCCCTTTTTTTCTCACGGAAATTAAAGAAATAGAGATTTTAGATGTAAGCTTTTAGAATCCGATAATTTTCTCTTGGCTGATATCAGATACATATATTGGATCTGAACATCCCTACTCCAGATGAGCAGTTCTCCGTGCAAGGCGCTGTTCACACACCTGTGGTGCTGCAGGAGCTGCTGTTCTTCTGAGATTCTTGTTATTCATGTAACACATGAATATTAAACTCAGGGCTTTTTAAATACTGTTGTTTCTGATTAAGTTCAGATTAGACCCAAAGACTTGCTTAACAACAAGATGGTATTGGGTATCAGGTGTGTATCGTTTGATCCTTTACTGGATGACACGATGACCGTAGCAAAGAGTGCTGTTGGAGTCAGTCTGGCAGGCTCAGTCTAGTGACAGATAGGCAGGACTCAGACTTGACTTATCTAACCGGCTCACTCGGAGAGGTCAGAGGGAGATGCCCACACCCCTCCCTCCACCAGCACAACCCATTCAAACTTCAAATGGGACCGACTTATTAGCTATAAGAGAATGGAAACTCACCAAACAAGAGTAAAAACCTATTGTGACAGATGGTTTAAAGGATGGTTGACCTTGTTAAATGAGTTTTTTGACACCACATTAAGTTTGTTAGTAACATTAAGCCTGTGCTTAATCCGATTTTAGGTCTTTAGAAAACTGCATTTAGAGACATTTAGATTTGTGTTTATGCTTACCATTATTAATCTATATATATAGTTGATAACCCAGATCAGAACATTGTGAGTCCAGCAGGATAATTACCTTACAGCTATGTAAAGTGTTTTACCAGGTAGAAACACAACTATGTAGAACACCCATGTCAAAACTAAAAAGAAAATAATTTATCAACAAATTTAAGAAATAAAAATTGACTTTAGCATAAAAACTTAAACTGTGGCTAAAAAGTTTACAAAACTTGAATTTTAGGGGGGCCAGAAGCTTATTTACTGAAGGCCAGCCTGTACAGAAAATAAACAAGTATGGATAAACAACTGACGCATATTTTACATTGTACATCAATAAACAAACAAAACAATCAGGCGTTGAAACGAGAAAGAACAATTTTAAATTAGCTCAAAACTTCTAAACAGTTTAAGGATTTTTAAAACGGCGTCCTACCTGTTTCAATCTATCATAGTCAACAGTTTCTGTTGGCACACCGTTGGCACTGAAGGATGCAGTAGGTGTCGGGGTAGATTTGGGTCTATGGAACAAGAGCAGCCGTTAAGAACCTTGAACAGCAACAAGGAGGAGAACAACGGGAATGATCAGAACGCGACCCCTGTGACCCCTAGTTTATAGATTTAGTTCACCCACAAATGTACAGTTCTGTGTGATGAATTATATATTTACAACGTTCACATTTTTGGTGATGTCCCCAGAAACTTGTGGTGGTATTTTATTTGGTTTAAATAATTATTTACCCAAAAAAAGGCAAAACAGATGTGGGTTACTGTCAAAACAGGCAAAAAAATGGTAGCTTTAAAAAGCAGCCTTTGAATAAATAATTAAAGGAATACGTAGAAAGGTATGAACTTTATTGTGGCAATATACGCTAGAAACATGCACACATACAGGGTTGACATGCACATAATGAATCTAAACTCGATAGTCAGATGTAATTAACCTAAAAATCTGTCAGATTGTATCGATTTGGCCTATTTATTTTGTCAAGTGCATTTAAAGCCTAAACTAAAAATAATTTTAAAAAAAGCTTTTTTTCTCAAGTCAGATTGGATCAAGAGTGTCTGAACAACAATTCTAGCTTCAATTTCTATCTGGACGGTGACTCGACAATTTCAACACATGAATAATTTAAAATCAGGTCTTTCCAGCTCCAGCCATTAAAACCTACTTTCCTGAGAATTTTAAATCCATTCCTGATTAAACTTCAATCGAATGGCCAAATTCTCCCATCACCATTCGGTCAGCTCTGCAGAAGCGTGGCAATGAGACATTCGTTTAATTCTGTGTGATGGAGAAGGGATCCATCTAATAGCTGCAGATTATCTTGCAGAATTGTGTGTGATCCGACTACTTTTACTGTCCATGTTCAAGAGAAGCCTTCCTACAAGATGATGGCGATAGTGTGTTCTGGGATTATTATTCTACTACAGTTTTAAATGTGGACCAGAGAATGGAGGAACATTCTTCAACACGTTGTGTGTCCAATAAATACTACTTGGCAAACTGCAAACCGGAAATCTGAAGGCTTTGCTTCCAACCCAAATATCCCAGAAAGGTTAGATATGTGGCAGCTTCACTAAGTCTGACTAAGTCAGTAATCAGTTTAGATGAATGGGGATATCTTAGTTAATTCATAATTGTGTGTAGGTTTATTGTGTACGTTGTAAGAAAACACATTAAAGTTTGTGTGTGAAATGTGAAAATGCTTAAACATGTACAAAGAGATTCGTAAAGCAATGCTCGTAGCTCCAGATGAAGACTGTGCACATATTAGACATATAAAGATTCCTTTTTCTACACCTAAAGCTAATGGATAAGACTATTTACCAGCTGCAAATATCTTTATTAGTGTATTAGAGGAGAACATTAATAATAGTTTGCTTATTCTGTGTAATATTTTAAAACTGTGTGTAAACAGTTCATCACATCTACTGGGGGATTGTCTGCTTTTACGTCTGACCTTTGACATTAGCTTTCAGTATTTCATGTTTTCAGGCTGTGAAAAATGTGTTTTAAAAGATGAAAAAAGTAAAAAGATTTTTCACAAATTACTGGGTAAGGGTGACATTGGTTACGTTAAGCAAAGAAAAAGCATTGAGGTCACCATGAGCAGCCCATCACTTGAAAGAGAAGAAGCGTGGCAGGAGAGGGAAGTTAAGGAAAAGTTCCTTTAAGTCATTAAGAAGCTGGACACACAAAGGCATTGTGTTGGTGTACTTGTTGTTCTGCTACAGCGGTAAGTTACACTCTTAAGATGGTAATAGAGTAACAGTGAAAACTTTAGGTATGTCAGGAACTTTGGATGTAAGAAAGATGCAGTTTCCAATCATCTTATAAAAGCTCATTTGGTTACACATTTTTAGTCCTCAGCTTCTTTTAAACAACCCAAACTGGAACCCAGGATACCCATCTGGCGTCCTCTGGTGTGTATTCACTTACACGATCAGCCTTATCTGTGAGCGCCGGCACTATTGGCTCTGGCTACACAAAGATAATAGTACAGCGAGTCTACGCTGCACTGGGCGGACACTCTTTAATGATAGGGAGGGATTACAGTATGCGACGCACACGTTTAGTGTTATATGGACAAGAAGATGAACAGCATGCAGACACAATGACCAGATGATGTTTGAATGTCATCATAAGAAAAAAGCAACACAAAGCTGGTCCCTGCAGGCTGGCAGATTAAAAACAAACCAGCAGACCAAACACCGAACCCCTCCTCATTAGAAAAGGGAAAACAGGATCATGTCCATCCCCGCAAACTTTGATTAAAGCAAAGAGTTTGATTGGAAGAAAAGATTGAAAAGATTTCAAGCTTCCATATATTTTTAGAAAGCAACAACACACATTATTCTCACATGGACTTTACCACGTGTGTGACGAAACGTACTGTGGAGATACAGACAACACGAGCTTTAGCGATGTTAGGCTGCGCTGAAAGGCCCAGGAAGTGCATCATGCTAAAGCTAGGTGATGCTATTAGCTTTGCTACGTTCACATGGCACCTAAGATTGAAACCTCCTACAAATTTTGATAAAGTCTTCAAAGAATTTGGGCCAAATTAGGAATTTTAATGCTTTTTAACCTGGAAAGAAGACTTAAGATGGTTAGAGGGCTGATACCATACCTTCCAATTACTGGGGATTTGCTACCATTCACTGTGTTTGTTCTTTCCCACGGTTTCCTGGGCATGTCTGCACAAGAACAAGAACACAAAAATAACAGAAACCAAGATTCTCACAAGATTCTAGAAATATAGTCATTAAAACAAACATGTCAAAGCATTAAAGCAACACTAAAGAATTTTGAGATTTGGTCGATTTTTGAGACCAGTGTGGACAAAAACGGTTGTTTTGTGTTTTGCCTGAAGGAAGACTGCATTTCCCATGAGCACCAGCTCCTAGTATGGTAAAGTCCTGATCAGTTGGATTGAAGTTCATTTGTGTTTCCAGTGTCTGCGTGAAGGATGAATAGTGATGAGGTGATGAATCTAAATGTGGTGAAACAATGTCAGATGATTATGTTGGAGATAAGAAACGGAGGAAGTGACGTATGCAGTAAAGCAGTCAGAACATTTGTAGTTGTTTATTGTGGAAGGTAGGGTTCCTGCCACCCTCCTCAAAGTTGCTTAGTGCGGGTTAAGAGATACTGACCCCCTCGGTTCATGACAGAGGCATCATTCAACGAGCTGTAAGTCGACATATAATGACAAAAGCTATGAAGATATTTTATGAATATTGGAAAGTTACTTAGTGTTGCTTTAAATAAAAAAGACAGTGGACTTAGACTGAGACTGGGGTAACTGCCTGTTAGCCAAAAGTATTATCACTTTTGAAAACAGTGATAACTTGAAAAATGTCATCAGCCAATGGACATTATGGTTGTGACGGTGATAATATTGGTAAACATTGCCAAGACAACATCACGTGTGATATATGTCTATTTTCTACCATACATCAAGTTTAGCTCAGCTTATGTTCTAGTTGACCATCCTTCCTCTGACACTTACCTGGTGTGCTACAGGCTGACACTTTTGGGATCGTGTTGATCTCACCCTCTTCCTGATGGACAGACAGACACAAGGTTCAAAAGTCGAACATTAATGACCTCTAAAATATCTAATGCATCTGATATAAAAAAAATTAAAATGTGATGTTTCTTTATGAGCTTCATAAATTGTTGCATTGTTTCTGTCAGACTGGGACCCGGGGCAGCTGTGGCTACAATGTAGTGACCATGAGTGTGTGAATGTGCGTGAAAGATGACTGAATGTAGGTTGAAGCACTTTCTCAAATCCACAGGACTGGCCTTCCCAAGTACAGGCAATTTACTACTTAGTAACTTTAAAATCTCCCATAAAAAATCTAATTTAAGGAGCTTTGAGTACCTAAGGTTTGGAAATTAGATATGATATCAGTATTAATGATGCAGCTGTTTAAATCATAAAGCGTAGATTTTGTGTCAGTCTATAACTAAGGCTTGCACACAGATAACGCCAAAGACGAAGCTATGTGAAGTATGCTCCCTGAGGAAAAAGGAACCTTTAATAAAGTTTTCCTGAATCTGAAACCCTTGGACAGGTTTTTGACCTTGGTCTGTTGCCCACATTCTTAGCATGCATGAAGACCCGGACTAAGACAAAGAACTGTGAGTGAGAGGTAATTTCAGACAAGAATGGAAAGAATGTAGAGCTGGCCTCACTGAGGAAACCGCAGCTTACAGAAGAGCTTTAGTGTGACTCAAACCCCCCGAAAATAACTTAATACACATGTAGGTGAGTCTAACTTACTGATCTCTGCTCAGGTTCAGGTGAGGAGCCCTTCTCTGCAATTCGTCTCCTGTAGATGATCAGAGATAAACGAATGTGTCCCGTTAAGTCTCATCTGGTCGTTGGAATGGCAAACCTCGAACAGACTAGATGGTACAATCTACCTCCTGGCCAGTAAGGCGCTCATCTCTTCCATCAGTCCTCCTCCTCCTGGCAGAGGCCCGTTGCCTCTGGCCTCAGTTTTGGCCCCTGCAGCTCCCGACAGCGCTGCGGCCAGGGCGGCCCCTGGATCATCGCTCTGTGGGGGGATGTTAGGGGAATAGACGTCAAACATATGAATGATTTCTGTGTTTTTTCATCCGTCATGTTCTAAGCAGGGCAGATGGTGACAGTGTGCTTCGGATCACACATGACTAGTGTGTGAACAAATCAATCAATCGGCACGATGCTCGTTGGTGGAAGGAGCTGCAAACCACTGATGCATCAAGTGATACGTTTGCTTTGACATCAGTGACCAGAATAAACGGCCAGTGGGAATAAAAATACGATACGAATGGATCTGGGTCTACGTGTTTGTCAAAGAGAAAACTGGTGCATCTGTGAACATGTCATGGTTGGTAATGATGCACATTTAACGATACATCAGATTATTTAATCTGAACACATTTTAATCTGAAACAGACATGTTGTTCATGTAAACATGAGGGTTCGTTATAATACTCACTCTTGGCACTTTGCGCAGCTTGGCTCCAGCGAGGGCGGCGGCCAGGCCTGACAGGGGGCGGTCCTCCGAAGGAGAGAAGAGTCCGGCAGGTAGGGGGGGTGCAGGGGGAGGGGG
>JAVLVB010000660.1:158765-181661 GCA_032876305.1 Orestias chungarensis
GGGGGGGGGGGGGGGGGGGGGGGGGGGTTGTGTGTCACAAAAGTGGATCACCTCTCTGCTGAGCTGGCCCAAATGAATGCCCTCCTCCGGTCCTTTCGGGCTGATAGTGATGACGGCACGGCTCTCCCTCCCGAGCAGGATGGGGACTCAGCCGATGAGGGCAATGCTATTTCGGTGGCGGCCTCTTGCACCCATTTCTCTGAAAACCTTCAGGAGCGGGGCTCTGGGGCCTCTGGGTCGGGCACTGTTGCCTCTCAGGAGGATATGGGGGAGTTTGTGACAGCCGCCATTGGAGTGGCTCTTGCCCGTTTACAGATTGGTGTTCCTCAGGCCCAGCCTACAGCTTCCAGCACCTTCTGGACCACACCATGCAAGGCCTGGTGGATGCATCTCTGCAGGCCTTTGCTCTCATGACGAGGGAGCTTGGGCGCACGCTCTCCACACTGGTTCATGCTCACCACCACGTCTGGTTGGCACAGTCCCTGCTTAATGAGCCTTGTAGGAGAACCTTCCGGGCTATAGCTGTGGTTCCGGGGGAACTTTTCGGCTCTGCGGCACTGGATGCCTTGGACCGCACTGCTCAGGCCTCTCAACAAGGCAGCAGCTGGCAGGGCTTCACAGCCCAGTTGGCACTTGGGCGGCTGCGGGTCCTTCACGGGGTCCTCGCGCCCATCTCCTTCGGTCGTTGAGCCCCAGGGTCCGGTGCCTGGTCAGAGATCTGTCCGAAGACCTGCTCCGGATCTGGGACACCGGGCTCGAGAACAAAGCTGGGGCCAGGTCGTCTCACCCCTTTGGTGGCGCACAGTCTGGCCGGTGTCCTCCCAGGCTACCAAAGGGCCGGGGGGCCCGCAGATAATGCCTTACGGCCGCTGGTCGGTTATTTAACCCCAGGACAGCTCGACTTCTGGGCTGCCCACACCCCAGACTTGTGGGTGTTGTCCACCCTGTCCCGGGGATACCGTCTTCAATTCCACCGCCGGGCACCCGTCCCTGGCCGGTTCAGGCTGACTGTGATCCGCGACCCAGTGAAGGCACAGGCGCTGGACTAGGAAATCTGCTCGTTCTGGCCAAGGGAGCTATGGTGCCTGTGGATCCAGGGGGCTTTTATTGCATACATTTTCTGGATCCGAAGAAGACCGGGGGCCTACGTCCAGTCTTTGACCTCAGGGGCCTGAATGTATACTTGAAGGTCATGCCCTTTCATATGCTGACCACCAAGGAAGTATTGGGGCGATTTCCCCAGGCGATTGTTTCACTTCCAAAGACCTCAACGATGACTATTTTCATGTTCCGATCGCTCCGCCCCATTGTCTGTTTCTTCGTTTTGCTTTTCAAGGGAGGCGCTTCCAGTTCAGGGTCCTCCCGTTCAGACTTTCACTGTCTTCCAGGGTGTTCACCCGATGTGTTGTAGCGGCCCTTTCTCCTCTGCAGAGACAAGGATTGAGAATCCTCCCGTATCTGAACGACTGGCTCATTTGTGCCACGACACGGGACCAGGCTGTTCGAGATACTCGGTTGGTGCTCCATCATGTGGGTTGCTTGGACTTGCAGGTGAACATGGAGAAAAGCGGTCTGACTCCCTCACAGGAGACTATCTTCCTGGGCTTGGCCATGAATTCTATCTCGATGACTTCTTGCCCGTCACCCCAGCGGGTCAACGGTATATTGAGCATGCTTCCAGCATTCAGGCGCGGCATGGCACTGTCTTTTGTGCGGTATCTTCGACTTCTGGGCACGCTTACAGCTGCATCCACCGTAGTGCCCCTGGGGCTGCTGTCATTGCGACCCCTCCAGATGTGGTTGAATGGCTTGAATCTCGACTCCGCAAGGAACACTCATCGACCCGTGTCGTCGGGAAGTTGTGTTTACGGATGCATCCTCCAAGGGCTGGGTTGCAGTATGGCAAGGTCAAACGGCACAGGGGACGTGGTCCCGGCGGCAGAACAGGGAACACATCAAATAGAACGAAAGTTACTACTATAAAACGGTTCTATGAATCCCAGATGACCGCCAGAGTGCTTGGTCCCACAGAATCCTTGCTGTCGCGAGGGATTGAACGCCGGGTGCCATGTGACTAAATAGAGTCACGTGGTTCCCCGGCAGGTCACAGGTGACTTTTTTGTCATGAGTACTCGACCTGCACATGCGCAAGTATGATCATTCAGTGCTTGAAGCACCGCCTCTAGCAGTCATCCGGGATTCATAGAACCGTAGTTACAGTAGTAACTTTCGTTTTGACGCCGGGGAGAGTGAGATCATGAAGAAATACTGAACTGAGGCGGCCAGACACGCTGAAGTGGGGGAGTCATGTAATAAAAGCGTGGTCAGGAGCTGCAAGGGCCAAACAAGCATGAGGACATGCCAGACTGACGTGGTACACGGCTGGTGGGGGGGTTTGACTGCTAAATGTCTACAGCGTGGTTTCATCCTCATGACCTGTAAAACCCAGAGAGGACAGGCTGTTTCTATGGGACGGGGGAAGAAGTTTCCCTCTTTTTCCTCCTCTGTCTTGTGGGACCCCCTGCCAGGCCCGCCGCCACCCCCACTTCAGGGGCTTCATAAGCTACTGAGCCATATGGGCTTCTGCTGGCAGTGGCGGTGACAATTGAAAATAAATGACAGGCCTCAGTTAGCAACTTTTCACGTGTCTCTATGGAGAGAAGTCTTAATGAGGGGAACAGAATTATACGCAATCTGATCTAACCACTCTGGAGTGGAAATAAGATCTATTAGAACCAGGAAGGTAAATCATCAAAATAAACGTCCTGATATTTTCCCTTACCTAAAACATTTATGTGGGTTTAAGTTTTCTATAGAATCTTGTCATTCCTTCTTGACCCCTAAAAACAGCAAGTATGAAGATTTTTCCTGAGTTGGATGAAGCACTCATGCTCCACATGTAACCATTTCTAAACCAGGGTCAAGTCAGGGCGTTTTGGTTCTAGTCGGTTTTGCCTGAAGCTCTGCTGAGTAAGTCAGTCTCATCAATCTGTCTGTGCTTCATTCCAAGAATGAGGTCCCTTATAGAAAGAGGAGCAAGTTGAATATTTTTTTTATCACCCAGTTACCGGCCAGCCAGACCACAACAGACACAAACGCCCCCCCAGCAACCTGTGCCCCTGTCTCCATCCATCCAACTCTGGCCTTTTATAGGAGAAAATAGTAACACAGATAAACAAAGTGATCATTACCCTCACAGGTTCGAACCACAACATCACAGAGGTCCAGTTTCCTCTCTCAGATGGAAACTATTCTGTTTTGCTGCTCACACATTCCTAATCCAAAAAAAGCAATCGTACACCAGTTAAACCTTTTCTTGCCAATCTACATTTTTTTTAATGGTGTAAATAATAAAGACATCTTTTGGCTAACCATGGGAATCTGAGCTTCAAAGATGAACATCAAAGAACAACGACTCCTGATCTTCAAAAATATTTATGAGGGTAAGAAATCAGATTTACCTGCCAGATGGCCTACCATATGGTTCCCTTTATTTCAAAAACACTTTATTTTATACACAACCTCAACAGGAACGTAGGGCTTCTGTGACGGGCCGATATTATTACTCCACTACAGGAGTGGTCCATTTAAAGACGCTTTTAATACATGAATCTTTACTGGAGTTATTTGGTGGAATGTTTCTCTGCTGCTCACATCTATGACCACAGAATGAGTGATGGGCCGATCTTGCATTACAACCACAGCCTCCATAAAGTGAACAGCCGGATTCAGTGTGACGTCAGCAATGAGTCGGAGCTACAATTTGAAAGCCTCAGGGTAGGCAACTCGCCAACACCATTGTGGAGCTGAAAGAGACCTTATTAGGACAAGCAAACAGAGCAGGAGAGTCAAACTTAAACCTCATTGGACCAAAAGCACATAGCTTTGGGATGCAATATTAAATTGTAAGATTGTTTCCAGGAAGAACATCGACTAGAGCGGCGAATGCTACAGATGTAATAATAGGGTGCAAGTTTAGTTGGGATATGCTGGTCGATCAGATGATCCAGGATACTCGTTTCAGAGTACAAAATCAGACCGAGGTAATAATTTGGTTTTAAAACTTTACAACCAAAACACAGACTAATATAATGTTCACAGACAAAAAGAGATTGAACAAAGTGTTGGATAATGGTTACTCTAGAGTTTGTTTGCATTGTCTTTACAATATCCGTTACCATACCTGTTTATCGGCTAAGTAGCTAGTTAAGTAAAAAGCTAGCTAAACCCATCACCTAGTATAATGTTCACTGTTGTGTTCATGCGAGTAAGGACCACTCACTGACACTGAAAATCGCACAGTGGTTCACAAAAGTGGCATGAAAGTAGAATAAAAGTCAGTAATAAAGTATACAGATAAAACAACATTACAACAGCAAACATAAACAGGGTGGTCAAAACAAACAAACAAACAAAAAACAAACAAAAAAAAGCAGCCGACAGTGCAGTGGTTAAAAACAACTATTCAAGAGCCTGGGAGTCTGGAAGCAGCCATCTCTTCAAGCGTTAAAACTGAAGAGAGGGACCAAAGGAGGATTTAATACAACACCCTCTGCATTTGAGAGGGAGTACACCATCTTAGTCTCATAAGTCTCTTATGCAGGTCTGTTTTAGCTCAGAAACCAGATCACCTCAATAATACTGGTGGATCTTTGTCAGGGGCAATCACCGGCACCTCAGTCCTGGCAGAGAGTTAATACAAAGTCATTCTTTTATTTTCACAAGGCAGTTAATTAAAGGGTGCAGTTTGTGGATCTCAGAGGTCTAAAGGAAGCAGTATAGCAAGTTATCATCTGCAAAAGAGATGATAGGAAACATAGAGCACAAATTATTTTGGGGTATCCACAGAACAAGTTTGCAGAGTCAGAAGTGAAGTAGTTTGAAGACACAATGAAACTCAAAAAATAGGACAAGATCCATGAAACCTACTGGAAAATGGTCAAAAATTTCAAAATTATCTAAAAATGATAGATGTAAACTGCTCCAACACCAACTTCTCTACTATGAGTCTTAACAAGAACAAATAATTATAAATAGGTCTAAAATGTCTTGGAACGGTTGGGTCCAAATTAGATTCTCTGAATTATAGTTCCACAAAGGGATGCTCGAAAGAGCTGGGGGATACTCCAGAGGAAGGGAAATACTTATTCACTTGGTAAAACAGGGACTAACGATATCAAATACTTTAGAAAATAATCCAAATACGAAAGCATCAGATGGACAAGAAGAAGCTTCCTCCTGGATACTAAAGCTGAAATGTCAACCTGTGTCCCGGGGTTTAAAAGAGCACCAATTATAACCAACAGCCTCTACAACAACAGTGTGAAACACAGATTGTATTTGAAGTTTAGCCTTTATGTCTTGAATTCTCCAAACAAATACTTTAAAAGTTCATTGCTGTCTGCTATGCAAAAAAAATAAAAATAATACACAAGTAAGAGGACCAATAGGGCACACAGTAGAGCTGATGGTATCAAACAGCACCTGGGGTCGCTTCATATTCAAAATGATCTGGCACAAGTGAGCAGATGTGGTGTTTATCAGTTCATTTACAGAGGACATAAAGGTCCCTGAGGGGTTAAAACATAAATAGCTTCAACTCATGAATACCGTAGTGGCTGTATTACCAGAGATAATGCACCTACATTCTAGAAGTGCTGTCACCAACATGCTATAGTAAAATCAGTTAATAAAACATTGTTCAACAGTCTGTAGAACCCACCTTGACCATCTGAGATTCAAATGAAGAAAATCAAAATGCATTTACATCATCTTGCAGATGAAACAATCTCTAAATACCAAATAAAGGCCTCCACTATGGGGCGAAGGGATAGGGCTACCCATATACAAATTAATCATATTTCAATCGTGATCTCGGTTTTGATGGCCACAATCAAATTTACTTGATCATCAAAGAGTAAATATGGCGGCATAACCGTGTCTAAACTCCACAAGTGCAAAAAAGCACAACAGCACGTCAAAACGTGGTAAAGAAACGGCTGCATGGCAGCAGCTTGTACCTCTAAAGGGCTCCACATCCATTGTCTGGACTAGTTTCTGATTTAGAGCAAAGAGACATTAAAAAGGAAGAAGTTTTATGCAAAGAGAGCAGCAGAGCTGTGTCTGAATAACACTAATAATTTAATTTAACCACCTGAAGAAAAATCACAGGCATAAATACGAGGAATGCATGAAATCCCAGTACGTGTTCAGCAGCAACCCAGACAAGCATTACAGCAACACTGATGTCCTAGATAGATCCTGGTCTTTCCTGTAGTAGCTCTTATATTTTTACATTTCCCTTGAAGTTGCCATTTGAGATTTAACTGCAATAACATGTTCAGTCAGTACATTTACATTTGAAAGTATTTATTGACTATTTCAATTTAAAGTCCCCCCCTCCCTCAAAAAAGTGCAAAGTTCAACAGATCTCAGTATGCAGCAGCGAGGCTTCAATATAATACAGAAATTTTGTTTTGATAGATCACATGGGATCTTAACAAAATCCATAACATTTGTTGTTCCTTTAAAATGACAATTAAGAAGGTCGAAGGACTTGGATACTGCAGCACAGCACATTAAGCAACGGGTCAACACTGTGTGCCTAATGCTGCTGATGTCTACAGAACTGTGAAGCCCTTCAGATAAAAGCCGTTAACAGTTCTACACCAGAAATCCCAGCTTTGAGTTAACGTGCTGCTAAGAGAGCCGAAAACAAGGTACATCCTTTATATAGCATACTAATTCAGCCAAAACATTGATATGATCAACAAATACTGCTGGTGAGACCACAACCTGTTTAAAATGAACAATTGTAACCTGGAACCTGGGCTTCAGAATGATAGATGGAGGTTGAACAGCGGGGGGGGGACTATCAAGTCCTAGGACGAGTGCGACGGGCACCACCGAGAGCAGCTGTCAGGACAGAAATACAGAAGCAAGACAGCGAGGTGAAAGAAGAGACCCTGATGCTCTCCTCCTGCCTCAGCGCTGCTGAGAGAGCAAACAGGCAAAATGAAGGGAGGAAATGGCAAAATGTGATGAGAGAGAGCTGGGTTAGGGCACCTAGAGAGAAAATAGAAATCCTAAAACACGAGGAAGGAGAGAAGAATCAAGCAGGGAGAGAATTAAGAGAGGAAATGAGAGAAGTGAGGCTGGCGTCTTCAGCTGTGCCGTTTGTAAAGAGTCTTTTAGAGGTTTTAAACAGAAAAGAGCAAATCTGACAGAAAGAAATGGCACTGAGAGTTAAACTAAAACAAAATAAATCCTATCCTATTTATTTAAACTTAACGAAGATTAAATCTGCTCTGGTTACCGTCTCCTGCATTAATTACGGTTATGTAGGCAGTTTAACTACAAATAAACAGCATGAAAAGCATAAAAAGCATGTCTGCATCATTTACTTTAGTTTTCAGTCTCTCCCTGTCTTGATATATCAGGTCATCGCTCACAAACAACCCTAACAAGCCTTAGCACCATTAGAATAATGAGAAGCATCTCTGTCAGGTTAATCAGTGGATGGGATTATATGTGATGGGAGGCATGGTTTAAGGAGAGAGGAGGGAGCATGTGGAGCTGCATCTGATGGATGCGATCATACGTGCAACGGGAATCCAAACAAAACCTCACTCTGCTGCCATGATTACAAGCAGGAAAGGAGAAAGATGAAGGCAAATTTAAAAGCTGACGGCTAAAGGTGCATGTCTGCAGTTTAAATAATCTGTGAAAGTATTCCATCGTTTTTCAATCAGTGATCGCACCGCAAGGATCAGACGGGTTTAAAATGAAGTCAGGGACGCAGGGGTTGTTTACAACTATTCATCCAATCTATCTTTACTCATGTAGCCTCTCCTACAAGATAATAAACAACAAACTATAACACTAATAGCCAAAAATCCAACCACTTTAAAAGAAAGTAAGAAGGATACTTTTGGAATAAAAGAGTCTATAAATGAACAAGAAGCACAGGTCTCCTCACGTCTCACATGTATTTTCACTTCAAAAATTCACCATTTAGCTCGACAGTCTCCAGCAGTCTTAAACTTTGTGGTTTAAGAAAAACAATTATGCAATTATGAAAATAGTAAATAAAATAAAAACCTTCAAGGTAATTTAGCAATTTTATATTTATTTTAGATTTACAAGTATTTAGCATCAGTGAATGTTTGTTAGAAATTGACTTTCTTGGCCACTCTACAGTGACTCTAATGATGCTGCCACTACTATTGTATTTAACTATCACCATGAGAGGCTGTATCAGTACCAGTGGGAAGATAAAGCGTGTTTCAGTCAAAACAACTAGAGCTGTTCCAAAGATGGATGACTTCCTGCACATATTTATGAATCACATTTCTATGTTTAAGACTTCAGGTTAATTTGTAAGACACAGCTTACATTAAGAAAGATGAACTGTATGGATCCTAAGGGGAAACCTTAAGTGTAGCACAGCTGCACACAGAAGATTACATAACATGCATAAACTGGATTCACAGTTATTATGCAAGGGAGTATTTGTACCACATCATTTTAGACACGTTTTTTAACTGCAAGCCGGAAAACAATTCAAGGTTTAATAGGTTCAGAAGTACAATAGTGTTTAAGGTTAATTACTTTGGATTAACATATTGTTCTATTGTTGGCGATTAAAGAACATTTTCAGTGTATTTGCAGGGACCAAAGAGAAACCAACAGCTCTGATTGTAATAAATGCACCAACACTTCTTCCAACTTCTGCCTTTAGAAATCGTCACATCAGATCATTTTAATTAACGAAAAATTTTCTTACAGATTTCATGACCCCTCTCTGTAGTCCTGCAATCACAGTCTGCTTAAGATATTAACTATGCCTCGAATGCATTCTAACCAAACAACAAGTCAAACTAAATGTGATCACGTTTCATCACAAGCTGCCAATCAACATTCAGCAAGGCAGCAATCCAACACTGACAGTGTAGATCCTCGTCCACCAGGGTAGAGCTGGGAGGCTCACCTGTATCCTGGGAGTTGAGCACCTCCAGTGCATGCATCATCGCACTGGCAAAAACATTGGCGTCTTCCTTGCTGCCGAAGTTAAGGCCGTAAACCTGTCGAGCGTCACGCCACTGATGGAAGGTCTGCGTGGCCTGGTTGTATTTCAGCCCCTTGGGAATGGCACAGTTTATCACCACCTTAGAGCGAAAAGAGAGGAGCCGCCATTCAGACACGATTAGCTGGTGAAGAAGGAAGCTTAAAACTAAAACTTATCAATGTCAGAAAAACATGCAACATTAACTGCCGTTCTTGTTGGAGTCTGTTACACAAACTTGAATAACGGTGATCGCAGTATTATTAACTATAGTAACAATGAAATGAGCAGCCAAACTGCTTCCTTTAGCCAATATTTACCCAACAGTGTTTGGAAAGAAAAGCTTGTTTATAAAAACTAACTGGTTTACCAGGTGTTAGCAACCTGGAATGTCCTTTAAAAGCTTCTACAATATAAAAAATACAGCAGAAAAGTAAACCAACAAGCTTTGTTTTTTAAACATGGTAAGACTTTAAGGCAATTGGGTCAATCCAGGTAATTTCCTGATGTTAATTACTCTTGATAATCAGAGATCAGGGGTTGAAGCTCTTGTAGAGGACAGTGAAAAGCTCAAAGACAGGCCAGTTCAACGTGGTCTTGGGAAAATGTGCCCTTGCTTTGAGATCTATCCCAACTGCTGTCATGTGTGACTTCACAGTTTTTGCTCTACAATCTACAAATGGTGCGAGGAAACACTGTCTGTTTGCTTCAGTGAGCAGACTGCAACTAAAGGCTCACTATAAACACTTCTGCCTTACATGCCGACAGTCAGCAGTGACACATGATGTCACTCTACCTGATGATCCTGGATCTTGCGTCCCACCACGCGGAAGGCGTTGTTGCCGGTGTGGTGGTAGATGTGGACTCTGCTGAAGCCCGTGGAGCCTCCGGCAGGGACCCACTTCTTGTTGGCATCGTCGTACACCATGACAGCGGCTCGTGCCTGGCAGATGCTCTGTTCACTGCGACACACAAGAGTAGAAACGGTAATGTAACTTACAATAGCTTATATGTAACTAGGAGCCTAAAGACTGCAACTCAAAACTGCTGATATCTGGCATGAAGGCTCCAGTCAGTGTAGCTGTTATTTATCAACTATTTTACTAAGTTAACTGAGCAATGATGGCTTATTTAAATTTGAAATTTCCCTCATTTTAATCTACTGAATCAAATACATGCCAACTCTAAAATATCAGCAGTCATCCTCTTTACATGAAACAAACATCTTGTTCTGCTGCTGCTCTTTCTCTGTTCTCAAGTTTAAAATCGATTCACACACCATCAACACCTGCTGTGTGAACTTAGCCTAAGCTACCTGTGGCTGGACGTGATGCTGACCTTTGAACTTCCTGATAAAGATTAAAATCTGACAAATACTGAGGGGAAATCTTTGGTTTGAATACAGAGAAATATGATTTATAAAACGCATCAAAGCAAAAAATATCCCACTATGCTCTTTATAATAACGGGGGTCAGAACAGTTCCTAACACTATGCTTCAGTAGTTTAGTTCTTTTTTTTAGGCAGGTTCAGAAAATTATTCCCTCTGGTTTTAGATTATTTGCAGCTGGAAGAAGCTGATTAGCTTCTCAAAGGTTACAATAATGTAGTTGAACAGAAGACAACATGAGTGCAAAGATGGATGACACAGATGGAAAGAGGAGGTTAAAACCTGCATTACGATCTTTTCACTGATCACATATACAACTCCTGTGTTTCTCTGTCCGGCTTTCTAAGCTTGTGGCCCAAAGAGGAGCAGCACAAGCAAAGGAGGAGGAGATGCTGCCACCCAGGGTATGTTACTGCACAATATTGTCACTGCTGCTGAAAAAGGAGCTGTCAGCATGTCAGGACAGACGTCAGACTGCCCACAGCAAGTCTTCAGTCAGAGGCTCCATCATCACCATCTTTGAAGAGACGACGATGTTGTGAAAAAGAAGGACAAACTCTGGATCCCAATCTGACTTTTTACTTCCAATAAAACGATAATCTGACTCTGATTCCTTAGAGCCACTAATGTACTTTGTTCAAATACAACATTTACAGAATAACCTTGTTTTTGTTTTTTTCAACGTTAGAGACCAAACCCAACAATCTTGTTCTAGTTCACACTTGACTGGTGTGAAATCATTTTGTTAACCTCCTTTATTCTGAAAACAGACAACATTTTAGCTCTCCCTCCTATCTCCATTGAGACTGACATTAACTTTACTGCATACGTAGAAACCAGACAGAAAGATAAACAGCTTCAGTGATGAGTTTGGTCTCTTATAGAGGAAGACAAAGACAAAATATGTGAGGACTGTACAAAATTAGGAGCAGAGGATGAGTTTTGAGATGAGAATATTTTTATCTCCTTCATTAATGCTAATGAAGCTGGAGAGTTATGAGCGTTTCTGACTTCAAAGAGGAGCGGAGCAGCTAGGGGGGGCTTTGCCAACATGATGTCAGATCCTGCTGGTACAGTAGGGTGGAGAGGTGCTGGGGGGAGGCAGCAGATGAGGCTCACACAAATGAACCAGCAGAAAACAGGCTGAAGTCTGAATGAGCTGCTCAGTAAAACTACTAAACATGAGGAAGTGGCCGCTGTGACACGTTCTCTGTAGTCACTCCATCATTAGAACTAATTCCACTGCTGGTAGGCCAAAGTTATGCAACCAAATGACTGACTTATTTAAAAATAGAAACAAACCAATCAGGGGCAGCTGACTGCACCATTCACTGGGTTAGCCAGGCACAATGTGGGGACTAGCCATAACTGTTTTTGTCCTGTCAGCTGCGCGGCTCGCTCCGTCTCAACGAACATATGTGAAGGATCAGAGAGACATCAGTTACCAGACGGATGAATCCTGACAGCAAAGACCACATGTGGGATTTTATATTCTATCGTGAGAAGCAGATGTCTATTACAGAGTGAACAACATTTTCAATAAAGATTACTGGATGTGAAGCTAACAATCAGCAGACCCACGGAAGAAAAAAAGCTCATCACTTCCATGTAGGGGAGGCTTTATTGTCCTCCTGAGTGATGACTAATGCCCACAACAATCCCATCCAAAAAACCTTTTAACTCACAGACTATTTGTTATCCCACAGATCTGGCATCAGATTAATGTAACAAAACCTTACGTGACAGATTCACTTTAGACATTTTCTCATAATACAATGACAAACTCAAAAGACCTTTTCATGATCTGGTATCACTGACCAAAGGTTTGAAAAACCCCACAACCCAAAGTGACATTTTAGGTTGTAGTCCAGTTGAATAAACCCTTTTAGAGCAGGTAAGGTAAACAACCTTTTGAAAATAGGATTCAATGAATTTTATTGTCATCACATCACATGTGGTACATGAGGTGGGACAAAATTCTAATCCCACGGTCCAGTTTACACCCTGATAGCAATTGTAAATTAGCTAAATAAGAATATAATAAAATATAAAGAATTTAAAAGAATAAGATTGTGAATACTCAAAATATAAAAAATACACAAAATGGGAAGTCGGACATGTGGTGCTGGGGAGGCTGACTCCAACAGTCCTCTGTGCAGCCTTCACCACCCTCTGAAGAGCTTTCCTGTCTGCAGCAGAGCAACTTCCATGCCACACGTTGATGCTGGAGCACAAGACGCTCTCCACCACACATCTGTAGAAGGAGGTGAGGACTGAGCTCCCAAGTCCAGCTCGACTTAGTCTCCTTAGGAAGTAGAGCCGCTGGTGCGCCTTCCTGACCAGTATGGAAGTGTTGTTGCTCCAGGTGAGGTTGTTACTCAGGTGTTCACCCAAGTACCTGTAGCTGTTGACCACTTCCACCGCAGATCCTCCAATGTGCAGGGGGGGAGGTGGGCATGCTTGCCCCTTCTGAAGTCCACAATCATCTCCTTGGTTTTCTTTACATTAATGCAGAGGTTGTTATCTCTGCACCAACCCTCCAGGTGTTCCACCTCCTGCCTGTAGCTGGACTCATCACTGTTTATGATGCATCCAACCACTGCTGTGTCGTCCGCAAACGTCACAAGATGACAGCCTGGGTGGATAGGCGAGCAGTCATATGTGAGCAGTGTGAACAGGAGGGGGTTCAACACACAGCCCTGAGGGGAGCCAGTGCTGAGGGTGATGGTGGGGGAGGAGATGTTGTGAATCCTCACAGACTGCGGCCTGTTGGTCAGGAAGTCCAGGACCCAGTTGCAGATGGAAGAGCTCAGTCCAAGTGAGGAGAGTTTATTAATCAGAGTCTGAGGAATCATGGTGTTGAAGGCAGATGTGAAGTCCACTAAGAGCATACGAACATATGAATCCTACTGCTCCAGGTGGGTGAGGGCAGTGTGGACCACGGAGGAAATGGCATCCTCTGTGGATCGATTTTTCCTGTATGCATATTGGTGTGGATCAACATTGACGCTGATGCTGGCTTTGATGTGGGTCTGAACCAGCTGATAAGGGACATTTGTCATTTATGAATAACTAAAACTGTAGTTGAACTGGTAGGTTTTGAGTAGAGAAAACATATAAAAATATCCCAAAATGCTAAACTGACCTTTGTTAAGTAATGAAAAATTTGGTTCTGTAATTAAGAAAATATTTTTCATACATTTAGTCATCTTCTGTTGTAGAAATTAGAGAGTAGGCTTCTATGAAACCTACCATTGAATTTCTAAAAACTGTATTTGTAATTGCATATTTTCACATATAATCGGGTTTGAATTTTAGACAAAGTTTTAGAGTCAATGTGTACTCAAACTGGAGCATCTGATAGGCTAACAAGAAATACTGCATTACTAGAATGAAAAAGGATACACACATCTTTCTTCTAAAGAGTATAGTGCAAATATATCATCATCCCCATAATAGTGGGGAAAATATTCATAAAACAAAGGACTGCCTGAAGTGAAATACTGTGCCAATACATTTCCAAAGTTTTCAAGTTGTATTTTTGCTGATGCCACATTTGGCTAGTAGGTCAGTCTCACATCAGACACAAGAACGACACCATCAAATCTCTAGCCCGGACATCAAACTTGCTAGCATGTCTCACCCCTTATATTGCTGAATTTAGGACATCATGGAAAGAAAGAAAAAAGTCTGACTCCTCTAAATTAGAATGAGACTCTCGGTAGTATCTTATGTACCACAACCAGGAATGTCTGCCATTTTCATTTATAACCATCCATCAGAACACAAACCACTACTGAGGCATACTGAGACTTTTAGATCCGTCTGTGTTTCAGACCCTCTCTGCAGCCCCTACAGCAGCGCACCATTTCTTTTTAAGAAACCTAAAATAATATTGCATTTCAACAATTTGTTTAAAAGTTATCTTCCTCTCATCAATGCATAAAGGTTGAATTTCTAACAGCTGCTCTATGATGCTTTATTCTGTTATCCTTCATCACTTCTGTTTCATACAACTATTGATCTATGGATTGATGGACAGATATATTTACTAGATTTCTGTCACATATTATTTTAACATTAATTGGAGTAACAGCGGTTGTTTCTTTCACTTAAACCACAAAGGACATAGAATTGCAGATGAGTACAATGAAGTCTACTTCCTTCCTTCACACACGTTCTCAGTTTTCAGTTTGTGGGTTTTTCTTCCTCTGTAACACTAACTGACCTCCTCAACGCCCCCATTCCCACCAACATCTGTATCTTATTCCCTCTGACTCTTCTCTGGTTCCTTAATGAATAAGCCATTGCTGCTATTGTGCTGCACGGTTGTTCCTGCCCAGATGAAAGTGATCAGGATCAGAGAGGGAGGCTGTCAGGACAGGTGAAAGTCTGTTCAGTCACATTAGCCACTCTTTCTTCTAATGAAGACATCCCATAAGGGTTTGTCCATATGATTTCAGCTCAACCATCTAAATAGCTCGTCAACTAGTAATAACCATTATGGAGAGTTTTAAGCAGATCTAGATCCCACCGTTCCTCCTCTAACTATTTTTTTAGTTGGACCCTCAGCTGGTCGGCATGCTGTGTACACCATCAAAGATGGATTTCATGTGTCTTTAAAAAGAGGCTTTAGGAATAGTAAA
Organism: Orestias chungarensis; assembly: GCA_032876305.1. Classification (NCBI taxonomy): domain Eukaryota; kingdom Metazoa; phylum Chordata; class Actinopteri; order Cyprinodontiformes; family Cyprinodontidae; genus Orestias; species Orestias chungarensis. The sequence continues at coordinate 173,865 of JAVLVB010000660.1, forward strand.
AGCCACCTGCAGTTAATTTCACATTTTCATGGAGGAGAATAATCAGTTTTATAGAAAACCGTAAAGCTCTCATCACCAAACACACATCTGGAGCTTTATCCAAACATTGATGCGATTGGTTGGTATCTCATCCTCTCCAAAGATCACACATGTTCTGCAAAGCAGTTAAGAAGAGGAAACAAAAACGATTCATTTCAAAGTTCCTCAGAAACACAACAGGAGAAGCAACTTTCTTTGTCATTACATCCAGAAACTCTGGATTAAGACGAGAGAAGAGCCATTCTGCTTCAGCTCTACTCAGAGGAACCACAGAAGGAAGAAAATTCAGATCTGATTTGTTTATGTGAAGCTTTGAAGTCAATAGTATCGACCAAAGACATAAAAAAAATTGTAACCGATCAATGTGGCCATCAGACGAGAACAGATCACACAGCAACACGGTTGACATCAATACAAAACGCCTCCACAGTCTGACCACACGGCCTTTCCAAACGGGCTCCAGACTGATCCGTCACTCTGGCCAGACACTTATATGTCTGCACTGTGTCTGTACACCACTCATACAACCGTGTGTGTGTGTGTGTGTGTGTGTGTGTGTGTGTGTGTGTGTGTGTGTGTGTGTGTGTGTGTGTGTGTGTGTGTGTGTGTGTGTGTGTGTGTGTGTGTGTGTGGCTCATAACACACACTGGAGCCTAGAGAAAAGACCCAACAATGACTCACCTACTCTAGCAGATGGTGGTGAGCAGGAGAAGCACGATGGCAGTAAAACACCTGAGGTGTAACAAAGAAGATATCACCACTAGTGGCTATAAATAACCCAACACAGCCCACAGGTACACTAAGGAAATAGACACACTGGCTATTTCCAGAGGTAGGTAGTTAGAAACGGAGCTACTATCTCCACCACAGCAAGCCTTACAAGAACATTTACAGTGAACCTGTTCTCACAAGGAGCAGCTAGTGAACAGTTTACTGACGTTCCAAGCAGAGAGGCAAGTTCCCGAAGCAGAAGAACTGTTTGATTGGCACACATGAAAACCTGGAAAAGCACGGAAATATTTTAGGTGCAGGATTGTTAACCAATCAGATCAATGCAACCTTGCTAATGTTAGCTAGCGCTTCAAATGACTTACAGGAAAAGAAAAGAAATCTCCAACAACATGAAATTAAAGAGAATAAGAGACTGCAGCATTCTGAGATCTCTTGGTAAGTGACGGCAGGAATAGTTGGCAGACTGTTAGGGATCTAAACATTAACTAGCAGAATGAAAGAATACTCAGTATTTTATTTCTATTTTTAATAACAGACGTGTTATTGTTCCTAATGAGGGGAGGAAACTAACCCATTGTTGACCTTTTAAAACCTCTGCTACTTTAGAAAAAAGGCTATTTGCTGTCCTCAAATTATTTTATCACCCCATGTAGCTTTAAAGGACGACTGCCCTCTTAGTTACCAGGACCACGGACCGGAGAACTCGAGCGAGCCTTTTTAATGAGACGCTTGGTCCAACACTCGGGTTCCTGATGGAATCAATTAGTCATTGAGCAACGCGCTGACTGAAGAGCCTCCAGTGTAGGGTTCCACAGGTGAGCCTGATTGCTCGCCAATTCATCACTTATGTTCAGACTTATGTTACCGTGGAAACGAGCAGCGGAGGAAAAGACGAACACCTCCTGACTAAGAAACATCTGACCTCATCATTAAACAGCCCGACTGGTCTGATGCTTTCTGTTCACCATATAAAGACACAAAAGAAATATGTAACCGCAGCTCAATATGAGAAATGACACTTAAGGCCGACACTGCAGGAGTTCAGTTTGAAAGTTTTCTAAAGCAAAACTTAATTTTTTGTTGCAGTGCTTCCTTTAACAGGACTGTTATTCCACATTTTCACCTCATTTGCATTCAGAAATGTCAGCCAGTGATCAGCCAATGTGTAGCAAACCCTGTAATGGCAGCAGGGTCGTTCTGTGGCTTCAGCACAACTAGCATCAGGAGCTTTTTCCACCCCAAATAAATATTTTATCTTATTGATGATCCACAAATCTTTCAGATAAAATAGTTTGAACAGCAGTTTCATGTATGTGACTCCATTATGATGAAGAATAAATGATTTTGAGCACTTCTGTTCCCACAGCAGATCTTGATTAAGTTTAATTCAGATTTTTCTTGTGTTGTCGTCTAAGCTGCTCATTAAAATCAACTGCCATCAAGACTCAGAACATAGACTTCACCAAGCTGTTAAATGTTTACAGAAGTAAAAATGGAGTTTAAAGTTGTTGAGCAATGCAAGTCAACAGTCATAACAACATGAAGGAAACTAAAGGAAAAAAATCCGACTTATCAGCACTATAAGTCGGATAAAATACGACACAACTGTTCACAATGTGGATGCTGTAAAAACTATGTATCAGAAGTAAATACCACATATGGAACAGGCACAATTCAGAGTATTTTGAGAAGTAAAGATTGGACTTAGCGTAATAAAGTCAGATATGGGTCACATTTGGTCTGCTATGTAAACATAGATGAAGGTAACTAAATAACCTAATAAAGATCTTCACAAATAAATCACATTTCATATCATAGCCGTATATTAATCCTTTGCTTATATTTACCAGAATGCCTAAACTTTTGGTTAAACTAAACCCGAACTCACACATGGCTCCTAACATAAAAGCCCATCAACAATCATGTTGTGACTGTATAAGACCTTCTGTGTATGACCAGGTCAGTGATTATTCCAGAACACGTCCTGATCAGGAAACATGCGGCGACACATATCCAGCAGCGTTTAAGGGGTGTTTCTCTGCTTCATACTATAAACCCTGACCACTGGTGGTCTGGCTCTTTTTTACAAGGGTGCAATCAGAAGCTCATTCACAGGAAGACAGGGCTCACATTGATGGTGAACAGGCCTGAGCTGCAGCCCGGAGTCTCGCAGGCAGACTACACACATCTGGTTTACTAAAAGGTCAAAGGTTGGTCCAAATACTTTTAGTGTTTGAGGGAACATTAATATGGCACCTACTAATCTATTCATAAACTTTTCCCAATCCCGTTTATTCCTCGCAGTTTCTGAGAGCTGGATGCCTATTTCAACACCAACTCCTAGACTTGTTGTGCATTTGTGCTTTTCTGTCTTGCTTGTTACCACAATGGAGCAGACCAGTCTATGAACAAAGAGAATAACCCAATGTTGGGTCCAAAGCTGACAGGAAATGTTGCACTGGAAAAAATACTGGTAAATATTGCAAAGGCTATATTAGGTCCAATGTATACAGTACACGACTTTTCCTGCCATTTTAATTAAGGTCATTGTTTAAAGTGAGCTTTTGTTGCCATAGCATCCCAATGGATGAAAATTTGGACCAACATGAAGAATTCCACATAGCCAACAATTACTGGACTCCAAGAAATCTCCTGTGGTATAAGTAGCGCGCACCCTGATATCACCATTATAATATACTGTAGTAAAGAGCGCTGCTAGCTGCTAGCATGAAGCCCCATTATCTATGGAGGTTACTCGCATTATTGCTATGACGATAAGGAACTAACAACAAGTTTTTCAGTCTGGGGGATGTGAGTGAGGGAGGGGTTTTAGCCTTCCAATGAGCTTCCAAATAAAGCTGCATAACTTAAAATGCATAATGTAGCAATACTATAACTAAATACTGAGGTTAACTAAAAAACCCAGGACAGATCACATATCAGTGGTGTGATGGTAGGTTTGCTGCTGCATCCCCAAGGTAGCGGTGAGAGGAAACACATGGGCAGAAATTTATAACAATTACATATTTAATGCATTTATAGATGCATGTCATATAGATGCATATCAAGGGAGCAGAAACACAAGCACAGATCAGGCGTCAGAGCAAGAATAACATAGTTTGTCTAGGAAGCGTGTTTGAGATTTAAACAAACATCATAATTGTCCTCAGTCTCCCGCCATACTCACGTTGGGGGTACGAATGCAGAGCAGCGCGACACAGAGGGACCAGACTGGACCTGTAAAACAGAGCCTCTCTAACTCTTCATCTGATCCGAGTATGGCATTTCTACTGTACTTCATCTCATTTGAATTTTTGTTTCTAGAACAAGTTTTCACACACGTTATCCTACTAACCTTACAACCGCGATTCCCCAACCTCAGGACAAAGGATTTTTCTATTCAGCTTAAACTAAGATTTTACGAATTTAAAAAGGCAGAGACATAATATACATAATATTAATAATTATGTAATATTACTGTTACATAATAAAACATTTAGTTTACAAATGGTGCATATTGTGCATGAAAGCTAGTAACATGTATGTAACGCTAACTCGAGATGAAATATAGGTGAACAGATTTTGGCAAGAAGACTCTCAGCTGTGTCTCTTTTTCAACATTTATGATTAGATAATAAACTTAATGATTTATAGAGACAAAACAATAATTTATGTCTAAACTGTTACCCAAATGAACTTAAAGGCCTAATTAATTAGAATTTGCAATTACTGGACTTTAATCAGCAAAGCCAAAATAATCCCTGCTGTTCTGTTTCTTTTTAGAATCAGGATCCAGCAGCTTCAGCAGAAACTTTTTCTTCAACAAATACAAACGGTAACCACAAATATCTCGATATGGACCCTACGGTGGTATTGCTGATTGCTTAAAGCAGTAAATTGTCTCAAAGCAGGTGAGTTCAGTAACGACCACGGACTGCATCAATTAAGTCCATTTCTGTGAATCCTTTTAGAGAATCTTCTCTGTTGTAATGAATCAAGCATGCTTGCTGCAAGAAAATCAAAGCAAATATGAGAAAGGCAGAACTAAAAGAGGATGATAATGGTAGAATTAAGCCAGCAGGCCACAGCAGGTACATACCGGTGGATTTCCATTTTGGAGGCCAGTACACATCTGTGATTAAGGATAAAGCTAGAGGCTTTAGACCGAGGAGCTGATATCTGGATCTGCATGGCTTCTAACAACCTTTTAGACGCTGCAGGGACTCCGCCAGCACTAGTTACCTCCACTCTTTAGGTCGACTGTTAAAGTTGTTTTCTGATGCTTTTTTTTCTATAAATCAGCTCCCATCATTCTCCAAATCAGGCTCACACACTTGGCCGCCCTCTCTGGCTCTTCTTGAAGCCTCCCCAACGGGAGATTCCCTCTTCAGTCATAAATGCAATGTCAGCGAGCAGCCGTTGAGCGCACGTGAGATGGAGCCATCCTAACTGTCAGCCAGCCGTGGTTTTCCCGTGGCGCCGTCTCCAGCCGCACACAAACGCGCTTCCGTCTTGGCTTCGTACCGTGGCGGTGACAGCAGAGGTATCCAAGCAACAGGCTCCTGCTCCAGCACAGGTCCCTGTGGTGAAAGCAGCGGAGGGGAGATCACGGCGGCGGCATCACACAGACCAGAGCAGTTCCACAGGAGGAGATCTATCGGAACGTGTTTCGTTCCGCTCCTCTCAGTCCATCTCTTCACATTCTCGGCTACGTCTCTTCATACCTTTGTCTCTGGCCTGATCTCCCCCTCTGTCTTCTGCCTCCTCCCTTCCTGCCTCGCTGCTTTTATCTGTTCGACTCTCTCTCATCTACCACCCACCCATCGCTGTCCCCCGTCTGCCTCTCCCTTACTCTCTCCTTAACAAATGTGGCACGATTGAACACATACGAAAACAGAAAAGCAACATGGTTTAATGAACAAACTTTTAGAAGAGGCCCCCTAGCAACGTAGACTCAATCTGGGAAATGAATAAACAATCAACAACATCAATCACAACTAGCAAATTTCAAACATGAACGGTGAGCTTGGATGTTATGCAGCTACCTGACCAGAGTTTTTTAGTCATCACTCATCTCACTAGTCAATAACAAATAAAGCACAATCAACAGACTCACCTACGGTCTTATGCTTATACAAATTTCCCCCACTGAGTCCTACTAGTTGCTATGCCAACCTATAAGTGAACATGGGGGAAAGCTTGACACCTTTTTTCCTGCTTATTTAGGAATGTGGTAAAGTGTGAAAGCAGAACTTCTCCTTTAGCTCAGCTTTATAAACGATGCATCTTTGTGAAGTTTTTTCCAAAAACGTACAGCCACAAAGTGACAAGCATCAAAAACTGCTGCACTTTAATTAAATAATACAAATGTTAGGAGTGTCCTTATTTATCCTGAACTGCATCCGCTGAGGTCAAATGTGTCAAACTGCTTTATAAATAATTTTTTTTTATTGCAGAACAAAAGCAAGAACACTGAAACCTGAAGTCTTTCTAATAAGCAGCACAGGCACAATTATTTATACCACTAAAGATCACTAATGCGCTACAGCGCTCACACCAAACATGATTCGGCCGACAGGACCTGTGATATACATGCAAAGTCTAAGATGAATACGCATCTAAGGGGTGATGAGGAGTGTCACGGCATGTTATGTGTGTCCAGAGCTGCGCCTGTTTGAAGCGTCAAATGCTGGAGATGGAAAATCTCAATTTTTCCCACTAGGCTGGACTTTCAACCAATAGGAGAGGGCCTGCTGTGTGACGTAGTGACACATTTCCATAACCGGAAAGCAAGAACCTCTGAATTTTGACCAGTCAACAACATTCTGTTGCTTTTTTCAGTACATAATTCAAGTTCATTCTCCATTGAACAAAGAGGTTATTGAAGAAACCGGGAAAGGTCAAAAACAGACACCAAGTGCAGACCCATGAACGTGAATGTGATGCACAAATGCTGCGGGCCATTTCTCTACCTGGAGGGGCTGTGTTAATGTAATTGCCATTTTGAACTCCTTCAACAGAGGTGAACTCCAACTAGTGGCTTTCTGAATAGTAGAGCTACGGCATTACAAATAAAAGGTCTGACTTCTGCTAACTAAATTCCATCACCAACTGTTAATCACACTTTTCTTGTTTTCTATACTTGAAAAGGTATTAAAAATGACAGGGCAACCCTCAAGTGAGTTGACTCGGCATCCAAATAAATAAATATTGTGAAACTTGCTTGGAAAGCAAGATGGTAGATCGTGTGATTAAATGGATGAAACTGACGCTTCATTCAGCCAAACTGTCTGAACTACCAGACCTCAGTTCAATAGTAAAAAAAAAAAAGTGTCTTAAATAGAGCTACAAACTGTACAAAAATAAGAATTTAACCCTCAATCCAGAATTCCTTCACTAAATGAAGATAAATATCTCAACTTCTACAAAAAGGTGTTAGACTCAACTACATGCCGAGGCTATGGTGCGTTACTGTAGGAACCTTATACTGTTAATTGAAGTACTTTATCCTGCTCTGACATACATGTATATGACCTACTTTGAATACTTAAGTTATAAGTTTTGAAAAACTATTTACTCTGATTATAATTTATTTCTCACATATCTTTTCTCCCCCTTTGTCCTACTTAATGTGCTCTACACGAGATTGGCTGTGATAAAGAAATCTGTGGCCTACGTGCGAGTCTCAACCAGTGATAGAAAAATCAGAGAGAGGATGGAACATACAGATGTAGCTGCATTCATCGTTGGATAAAGCTCAGTCGGTAGAAGTAGTTAAAGTAGAAAATGCTGGTTGTAATACTCGGAACATGATCAGAGTAATAAAGCAGAACTCTAGAGGCAGGGGGAGGAGGTGAGCATCCCAGGAATAAAGCTGTGATCGATGGAAGAGCTGCGACTGGAGCAGTTTATCACAGCGGGGGTTAAATGCACTTTCAAAGCTGTCCGCGCACACACACACACACACACACACACACACACACACACACACACACACACACACACACACACACACACACACACACA
>JAVLVB010000660.1:210348-234317 GCA_032876305.1 Orestias chungarensis
CTGGTTCTGTTAGCTGAGACAGCTTCTTGGATGAGAACATGGGCTGAGATGCTTCCAGTGACGTTCTACAACTGCTGCTATAAACTCTATTATTTCAGTATCCTGTGCTTCTAATTTAGCTTTCTGTCTTTTCAAACCTCCAGTCGGTCGTGGCAGATGGCTGCTTGTACTGAGCCTGGTTCTGCTGGAGGTTTCTTCCTGTTAAAGGGGAGTTTTTTCTCTCCACTGTCGCTACATGCATGCTCAGTATGAGGGATTGCTGTAAACTCAACGACAACACAAGCCATTGTTTCTGTCTGCTGATTCCAGAGGAGTGAATGCTGCAAGTCAATGACTCGATGCAATCTGCTGGAATTCCTTTGATTGGAAACTTTTTTAAATTGATTTGTTTATGATGTATCTTTGATTTCAATTGGTTTTCTTGTAAAGTGCCTTTTAGACATCCATTTTAAATTGGCGCTATAGAAATAAACTGATTCTTGATTCTTGGAGTTGCCCAGATATTGTTAGCATGTTATGTCAATCATCATATTGTCACACAGCAGTCTTATGTCAGAGGTTTAAGGTTTTTATGCAAGATTGACTGCTACAGGAGAGTCTTCCCTCCCACAGCATCACCATCCACAACAATTCTATGAAGATATTAAATTTAAAATAGTTACAACAAAATAAAAATGTACCTTTGGATAAATAAACAATATTTAAATTGAAATTATAAACAACATTTCTCCTTAAAATGGCGACACATGCGTTTACGGATAAAGCTGATGAGGGGAATAAAGGGGATTACTGAGAGGTAGATGGAGTAGTGACTAGAGGTGTCCTGATTTGATATCGAGGGGGGTGGGGGGGGGGCGAGATTATATACACAAAAATAGACAAAATCAAAAAATGAAGACATTACAGCCTCATATTTTACAACTCCACTCACAGTTTCAGAAAACAATGACAGCCAGTCATAACCTTTAGTTGCTTCTTAACAGAGTAAACAGCGTTACAGCAGGAGCGTTATGACACAATTAGGTTTTCAGAACGAGAAGAAACAGAATTTCAAATCGAGTATAACTAAAGTGACTGTACTGTTTATGTCCACAGTGTAAAAACTAAATTAAGCCCAATATGAAATTAGCCCCAGACTGACCTTGCTAACATACTAAGAAGATATTATGCTCCGCTTGGCTGCCGTCCAGCGTCAGCTCACAGGGGAATAGCAGAGGCGGTAGTGGAGGACCCGCAGCACATGAAGTGCTGAATAAAACGTTGCAGGCAGTGTGCCGCCTGGCCTCAGCACCCATCACTCAACTGTGGCATGAACCTGAAGGGTCTGGAAGGCGCGAGGCCTTTCAGCAGTTGTCGAGATGTGTTACCTTGACACAGAGCAGCCCAGTCACCCCCAAAGATAAGCTGGCATCAAGGCTCCGTGTACCCTGATAGAATGCAGGGAAACAAAGTGACATTGTTTGGTTCCTCATGCCTGAGGAAGGTACGTCTGACCTTCTTAGCCAGAGTGTCAGCTATGTTCTGCCGCTCACCCCCAGCTAGTGGGAAACGTTTCTCACTTAGTTAGCTTGTCTCTGTACTAAATTTTTTATCAAAATAATAAATAATATAATCTTATAAAATTGTGTATCTTCAACTTGGCACCTTTTTTTGTTCATTATTTTCTAGTTTCCATCTTGGATCAACTATTGGTGAAGTTCTGGTCTCTAAGCTTTTGGACACAACTGGTAGCATTTGGACTATAACAAACAGTTAGTTGTTTTATTTACCTTTGAATCACTCATGTACGCAGCACTACACAATTGCAGGGGCAGCAGCCTAAGCAGGGAGATCCAGACTACCCTGCCACTTGGGCCAGTTCATCCGGGGGAATGCCAAGGTGTTCCCAGGCCACCCGAGATACATAGTCCCTCCAGCATGTCCTGGGTCTACCCAGGGGTCTCCTCCCGGTGGGACGTGCCGGGAATACCTCACCAGGGAGGCGTCCAGGACGCATCCTAACCAGATGAGAGCCACCTCAACTGGCTCCTCTCAACGTGGAGAAGTAGCGGCTCAACTTTGACTCCCTCCCGGATGGCCGGGCTCCTCACCCCATCTCTAAGGGAGAGCCCAGACACCCTGTGGAGGAAACTCATTTCAGCTGCTTGTATCCGAGATCTTGTTCTTTCAAATTGATTTGTTAGAATGTATCCTTGATTTTAATAGATTTTCTGTGAAGTGCCTTGAGACGACACCTGTTGTAAATTGGCGCTATATAAATAAACTGATTCTTGATTCTTGTCACGATCCAAAGCTCATGACCATAGATGAGGGTAGGAACGTAGATCGACCAGTAAATCGAGACCTTCGCTTTTTGACTCAGCTCTCTTCATCACGACGGACCGGTAGAGCGCTCACATCACTGCAGACGCCACACTAATCCGTCTATCAATCTTCCGCTCCGTTTTGTCCATTCATGAACAAGACCCCGAGATACTTAAACTCCTCCACTTGAGGCAGGACCTTCTCCCCGACCCGGAGAAGGCACTCTACCCTTTTCCGGCTCAAGACCCTTGCCTCGGACTTGGAGGCACTGATTCTCATCCCAGCATCACACTAGGCTACAAACCGCCCTAGCCAGAGCTGCAGATGACAACTAATGAAGCCAAAAGGACCAGATTATCTCCAAAAAGCAGAGATGCAATCCTAAGGTCACCAAATCGGATCCCCTCAACACCTTAGTTGTGCCAAGAAATTCTATCCATAAAAGTTATGAACAGAATCGGTTCTATTCCAAGAACGATAAATACAACACATGGTCTATGAGTAATAGATTGATCTGGTGTGTTTATTTAGTAGAAATTGGGTTTGTTTTCCTTGGTTGTTGGGGTATTTTACTAGTGCTACATTTACAACGATGCCCTTGGTTACGTTTGACTTTATTTCTGAAACAAAACAAAACAAAAAACAGCATTCCTCCATAACCATTTTTAAATCCTAAAATATGATTTAACCTTCAAAATGTAAGATTTACAACTTGAAGGATTTAGTGTAGAAGATTATAAATGTCCCTCTGAAATACACATCACCCCCATAGTTGACTCAAGGTAAATGAAAAAGTGTTTTCTGCAGCTATTTTCTAGGTTCAACATCCAAGCATGTGATCTGTGTTTGCTTCAGCTGAGGAAGTTTATATGAAGATGTACAAAAATGATCATATTACATCGACTCCTAAAGAGGGTTCATTAAATAGAAAACGACAGTTGTATAAGGTGTGAAGCTCTTCGTTATAATCACACAAGCCTTTATGAGTTTAGGCTATGGAGGTCAATAGTAAAACTATTGGTTGTTTGATAGATAAACGTTGCATAACATTCAAGTCTTAGGTGACCACAAAACATCAGGAACGACTGTAAGTCACCCAACAGTTGGGCGGATGTGATGGCAGATAAACATTAAATACCCAGCAGGCTAACTCGGGGCAGTCCCTGTGGGTTCAACCATTTGGTAGAGACACACAGAGCCACAAGTGACCTGCATGAGTCAGTGGTGAGCAGCTGGGGCTGCCACTCGCTCACACACCTGTTACTGGCTGCAGACACATATACATCCTGGCTCCACACGCATTTAAAATACAGCATCAACTAGCTGTGTTTAGGGATCCTAACGTGATCCCTCAGCTCGGCTGTTACTAATCTGCTTTTAAAAGGAGGTGAGACCCAAGATGCAAAACAGGCAAAAATAGTTAACGAAGGATGAAAACTATGACGGAGAAGAGGGAGAGGAACAAAAAGATGAAAAGTTAGTGGTTTCAGTCTGGGACACGGACACAACAACCAGCTCTAAGAAAAAAAACAGAGCTATTGTTTACCACAGTTTGGCCTACAAACAGATTCCAACATCTGGATTCAATTAAAGGCTTTTGTAAAAGGGACCGGCAACATCCACACTGCATGTATCACTTCTTAACACACACACATAAAGGGCCAAACATGAAACATAAACCCAGGCCCCACATTTCTGCTGAAGCCATTTTGCTGAAGAAGCTTTTTCAGGTTAACAGAACCACAGTTACACACAAATATCTGCCAAAAAACCTCCTTTGCTCCAGCAGCACTCAAAAAACCCAAGGCTGTGCTCCTGAGGTGAGCCAAATTTCCACAAATGAACAAAAGCTACACACTGACACTGTGGTGTCGTATTTCCCACACAGATGTGCAACAGCTACATACAAAATCTGTGTTTTTATCACAGGTCAAAAACAACTGACTGTAAAGTTGTTTAGGACATAAAATTATGAAAGAAAAGATTTCAGAAACTCACTGGAAGCGAAATGAAAGCATCACAATTCATACAATTTATTGTTTTTCAAGTTATTTAGTAATATTAAAACTTCCCTTATGTGCAACTATGATCTAAGGCCTGAGAGATCAAATATATATATAAAAAAAAACCTGGTTTAAATCTCTCAAGACCACATGTGGGGTTCCTCAAGGCCTTGTGCTCATCTCTGATCTTTTGCTAATACCTGGGCATGATCATTCCTACTAATTAAAGCGACCGCCAGCAGATGTGTGTGTGAACGGTTTACAAACGCGGAGCGAAGAAGAACCTAGTTGTGACGCAGCACAGCTATTAAGCAATGGAGCAAAAGATCATTTCAGGAAGCAAAGAAAAAAGAACGCAAACTCAGCACTGCTTGTTTCAACCATTTACGTGCAGAATTATCACGCCCGAGTTGTCGTGGTGCAGATTTATGATGTTTTACATTAATAACTGTAAAGATTTGAAAACTCTCGAAGAGGATCACATAATTGGTATTACATAGATAAGAGGCACAATGATGATTTTATAGTTAAAAGATCAGAACAGGTTTCCCGAAACTTTGGGACAGGTAACTGGTAACGCTAAACTCCTCAGAAGCAGTCCGTTCTCCCTAGCCTCCTAAAGACCTGATTATTTAACTCAGGTCTGCTGTAGGACACTGGACCTAAAAAAAATAAAGATTTTTACTGAGCTCACTGAAGATACAGCAGACAAACAATAGATATAAAACTCCATATTCATGTCATGCTTTTTTGCTCTGGATGAGAGTAAATTAGATTTAGTCTTTAAAGTCAGTAAAAAGAGGGCCAAAGCTTTAGTCTTTCATACACAATATTCCCTTCTTTTTTATGCATTGCCTATTTTTAACATAATTCGGAGGAAGATAATAAACTGGATTGTTTATTTATTTGTTTTACTTTTCTCTGTGAAAATATTGGACTTTTATTTCACAGAGGGTGGCCAACTTTGTGTTGTTCTATTATTTTTTTGATTGATTAATATTAATTATTATTACTATTATTATTACCCATTTCCTACTTGATTTAATGTTGGGTTTTTTTTATGATGTCATGAAAAAAAGAGATTGTAAGTGGGTCCGTTTATTAAAAACAGATGAAACGTATGTCTGGGCCTCATTTACATTCTGAACCGGAGCCCCAGACCCGGCTTCATGCCTTGCCACGGCCCTGAATGAAACTTAGTTACTGTGGGAACACCTGGAGCATCGATGGCGTATGTGTTTATGGTAAGTTAGTGCGTTAGACGTCAGTCCTTATAAAGACGCCTTAATCGTGCGCGAGTCATTTCTTTGCTGTCCGAGCTACATCGCGCGCGTCTCATATAGGGCTTCAAACCGCAGTCGGGTCATCAAAGAGGATCCCTCTGTCTGCGCGAGAGCCCGCGCGCCATTCCCAAGCCGAGCACGTCCACAAACGCAGCAGGAACCGACTCACGTCAGCCGCTAAACCAGCTGACGGAGCTCGATGTTTGTTCGCCAGCAGCGGCTGAGGACGGCTGGGGTCCACCACACATTTAGCTGATGTCTTTTTTGAGTTTTCCTCGTGTCTCATCCTCACCCGCATTACTCAAAACTCCATTAATTCACCGGGAACAGCCGTAACTGCTTCTTACCTCATGGTGAAGGTGTCGGCTCGGGTTTCTCTCAGCGTCCTGAGTCTGGACGGCGGGACTTGGTTTAGTTTTCAAAGAAATAATAAAATGTTACGTACAAAAGTTCACTGGCAGACTCGGCTCACAGGAGAGCGAACATCAAAGGGAGCGCTCACAGTTCAAAGGCTCACAGGAGAGCGAACATCAAAGGGAGCGCTCACAGTTCAAAGGCTTGTCCAGAAAAAGTACAAAAACATGGAAATGTATTAAAAAATAAGATAAAAAACCAGCAACGCTCTATTCCTACATGGTCCAGTCGCCGCTGCCAGCGCCGCGTCAGATGGAAGCAGGAGAGGATTCCCAGCGTCTCCGCGGCGTTTTGACGCACCTCAATCGGAGTGATGTGGCGTTGGTGCCGCTCGGATTACTGGCTGACGCCTCTGCAACACGTGATGCGTTCAAGAGCCACCTTTCAGCGACGGCACACTCGATGGATGATTAAAAAAATACACGTATGGTTGTCTTTTGTGAAACAGGGATTACTTAACTGAATGGATGTTACTAAAATTATATGATTTAACCGCCTGTAATGTTTAGGCGCAAAAAATGCACACATTTCTGTTTGTACATATTTGTTTGAAAATATGCATAGACTTATTTTGTACAATACCATACGTGTTTTTAGTAAAGGCGACTTCCAATAAAACATTCCCGTTTGGTTTGGCCAATATTTAAAACTGTGTAGGCCTGTCTAGCAGCTGGAATCACATGAAAGTTGTTATTTCCTACTGGGATTTGAAAGCACCATTTGACGCGGCTCGCTGGACGCGGCATCTGTGAGCTGAGGCTGGAATAAATAAAGAGGCACCTCTAGATGCAGCTCAGCGGGTCCTAGCTGTTCACTTTGGACGTAAGTTTGTCTTTAATTACTTAGTGACCCAGATGGTGAATCACACGAGCAAATCAAACAAATCATCTCTCCAGGTTAACTGAAACAGATTTAGGACCAAGTCTGAACCATCAGCAGAACCTGCCCAGTAAAGGGTGATGGTGTCACCAGAGCTGGGTAGAGAAGATCAGGGAAAGATCAGCAATACTTTTACTCAAGTAATGCAAAAACTAAATAAGTTTAATCGCATAAGTAAAAATCATTTTATTACGCAAATAAAAATGGACCATTATGTGCAAATTATTGTACTTTTATGACTGCAATTTCAATAAAAATCTATAAATAACAAAATTACAAAATAGCCGAGTTTAAAGCAAATTAAATGCTTTTTATGTCATGTGTACCTGGTAAAACAGGATAAAGAGCTTTGAATGGCATCATCTAGTGTTTATCATCAATTCAGCTGATTTCCAAATGGCCCAGAAGAAAGGAGAGTTTTCATTTTAGCATAAACTGCAGGTTTATGTCGGGGTTGTTTTGGATTAAAACATGTTTGTTTCATTTCAGTGAAGACACTCGCAGTAGCTGGAGTACACAGATATTTTACCCAAGATGTAATAATACTGCTCAACTAAATGTAAAAAGCATGGGCCAGTAATTTGTTTCATCTTGTAATGCCACTCAGGGATATGTAACTAAGTGTAAATAGTTACTACCACCTGGTGGTGTCACGCATCTAGAGACTGATTTCCAAACAATAAAATACCTTCAAATGTTATTTTTCCACTCCAATCTGGATTTTATGTGATGAACCAAAACCAAGTGGAGCATAACTGATTTGACTTTAGGATGTCAGTTTCCCGGGGTGATGGAGAATTGTTGTTTTAATTTGAGGAGTGTGACGGGCATTTCTGTTCAACAGTTGAGTTTTGAGACGGATTTGAACAACACCTTTTAGTCTTGTTTTGCAGTTTGCCTCAATCCCAGTAGGTCACGCAACAACATGGACAAACTTGGACCACTTGCAAAATTGCACATTATCACATGTAAAAATTAAAGGTAAAAGGTTAGGCCTAAAGATGCAGGTGTCGCTGAGCTCTGCTCTGAGGTTAATGTGATGAAGAACACGTCTTAAATCCTCAAACATTGTTAGAATCCATGCTAGCATCCATGATTACATTACATCTAATTAACTTAATATGACAAATGATTCACTTCTAGTAGAAACAATAATGATCAGGAATAAATGTTTGCTCTTTATTGGCTAAATAAACCTTTATTTTTTGTAAGACTTTGTAAAAGACAGCCTTGTCATGGAGATCTTATTTTCTTTTTCAGTTTTTGACGTAAATTTACAAATCGCTGCTGTGATGAAAATAAATAAATAACTAAAGTTTTGCCACCTTAAATGTGAAGTGAAATGGAATGAAACGAAAAATAAAATGAGGCATCTTTAGATTCAGTTTTATCATCCAGTCTTCATAAGCCCCAAAATCAAATTCCTCTTAGGGCCCCATGGAAGCTTGGGCGGGCCCTGGTCTGTTACATGAACTACCTGTAATGTCCAGCAAAGCTTGTGATTGTAACAAAATGAGGCTACAGGTATGTTTGAAAAACACCGTAAAAGGAGGTCATAGCACATATTAAACTGTATTTTATAAACATACTAGCACTGAAGAATTGTTTTAGGTGAACTCCAGTGTTTAAGTCTTCCAACATGGTCTCATGATTCGAAATAAAATGATAAAGAGTACAGATTGATTATTTACTCAAAAGAAAAAAGGCTATTTAAGTGCTTAAAAGTTTCTCATGATATTTTGTTTAGTATTTTACAATGATTTTATCAAACATACAAGAATCTAAGGTTGTGTGCAAATTCTGGTATTTTAAAGACTAAATTTAGAAAATACTTAAAGATATCTAACAGTTTTAACACAATATAACAAGTATTATGCAAAAGAAGGATGTTTTTCTGAACAAGAACAATTACTTTCACTAAGAGTATGACTGACTTTGCATCTTAAACAGGATTTTAAGCCTATTAACATTATGGACTGTGTACTTTACTGTGTGTTTCTATGTATCTGTTGGTAAACTGAAGAAAACTTCTTGTTTCTGTGCTTGCTGGCTGAGGTTGCTTATAAAAACACATCCTATCTGTGTCTGCCATCTAAAGGAGAGGCTAAGAAAGGCATATTTATTAAGCAGACAAAAGTGACATAATAAACAAGGTTGTAAACTTTAAAGGACAGAAAAAAATAATGCAATTATAACTGAAAATAATAAAATTTTACTGCAATAATGTTCCACACTTTTTCTATAACCATCACAAAAAATATTAATTGTAGAAGAATCAGCCACAGGCTGATATTGAAGATTAGCCACGTTATCTTATTAAGAGTTACATTGGGGGTAAACGGCCACTAAATGTACTTTTGTATCTAATCGTGTTAGTTATATTATTAAATATAAAAATTAGTAATATTAAGAAATAAGTAAATAGGAGATAGTAGGATTGGGAACTCCAACCACTAGAGGGCAGTACAGATAATAAACACCAGGTATCTGGAAGTCTTTTCCGGGTTCTTAGCTTTCAATACTACAAAATAAAACATTTAATCATTTTAATCATTTTTCACAAACACGACAGGATGTCCGCTCAAATTATTCTAAAACTTTGCGTGGGATTATACAACATTAATATGTTATATTTGATGTAAAAATAAATTAAAAAGGGAAATATCTCAGTTCTTGATCGGAAGACATTTGTTTTGAAAGGGCGCAGCCGGGGGAGTTTGTGTTTCCGGTCGCTTGGCCTGTGATTGGCTGGCTGCTCGCGGCTCTGCTGATGTGTTGCTAAGGGCTCGAGGCTTCTCCGCTGGATCCAGGGCGACTGTTTCGGAGCTGCCGGAGGTTCACCGAGGGAAAACGATGCCTTACTACCAGACCTGGGAGGACTTCGCGCGGGCGGCAGAAAAGCTGTATCTGGCGGATCCAATGAAGGTAAAACACTCGAAAGGAAGGTCCTTAGTGCCGGGGGGACGGTTAGCATGCTGGCTAACTAGCTAGCTAGCTAGCTAGTTAGCCAGCTAGCGACGTGCTCCTGCTGACTGACCGCGGAGGCTGTGGTTGTGTCTGCAGGTCAGGGTGGTGCTCAAGTACCGACACCGCGACGGTCATCTCTGCATCAAGGTCACAGACAACGCTGCGGTGAGTAACTTCCACAGTGGAGTCTGACAGCCGCCATGTTGCAGCTCCTGGGCTAATCTGGGACAGCTGCTAGTTAGTGAGTTACTCACCTTAAAGCTCTGGAGTACTGGAGTATTGTTTTTCAGTGATCTGACAGGACATTAGGACTCTGAAAGCAGCTGTGGAGGGACTGACTACCTAGTAACTAAAGTCTGAACCACCTGTAGAAACTTCAGCATAGAAATTAGAACAACAAAGAAAACTTATGGCTACACAACATTGGAGAAACAAAATCTGACATTTTGACTCTACAGGGATTTTAAACAGATGAGTAACTGTCTAAAAAAACACATCTACTATGTTGGACAACAACTATTATGAAAAAATTGCAAACAATTTATTACAATAATGATGTATTTGCGATAGATTGTGCAGCTCTAATAGAAAAACAACATTTGTTCAACATAATTTCCTCAGTTTCTACGGTTTGTCCTGGAGGGCATCGATTTATGTGTTTGCTAAATTTCGGCAACACCGTTTCACAAAATCTGCCAAACTGAGAAAGGTGGAGTCTGATTGGAGTCTGATTGGTGAGAAAGAGCTCAGGCTGCTAAAGGAGGACCATGTATTTCCTAATCCACACTAGGTGTTCTCTCTTCTCCTCCTTTTGGCATTCATAAAGTATTTTTAACTTGATTTGATTTGTGAGGAGCAAAGTTTGTTGACAATCACTTTTGAGGAAAGAAAGATGACAACAATGGATTAAAAAAAAAAGCCGTGCTTTGAGGGAACGAGTAACAAGTGAAGGTTTCCAAAACAAATATGTAATTAAAATAGAGAACTTGTAAAACCTGGACTAGAGTACAGTTACTCTGTTCAGAGCTTTCTGAAGCTTTTTCTGCTAACTGAGCAGCATTGTGACGAATATTCAGTAGGTCTGGGATAACCCAGCTGGCTTTAAAGCCGACAGAGTTGCCCTTTATTCACTTGATGCTGACCTGAGCTGAGTTTAAACCTGTCGCACGGATCAGCTACTTTCCCACTGAGTTCAGTTTAAACCAATAATATTAATGCAGACTGGGAACATTTGACCTGAGCGGAATTGACAGGATTGATTTTGGTCTGTTGGTTAGTTTTATTGACTGTTTTTGACTGTTTGCATCATCACTTCTCTGGGGACAAACATAGGGTAACATTAATACAGGGAGCTTTCAATTCTAAAGAAAGACCCCAAGGCCGCAATATAGAGCAGCTTTTTCAGTGTTCCTAAGTTGTTGTGCTGCCAATAAGAGTTTAAAGCTTCACTTTTTCCACCTTTGTTTTAATTCCAAATTGTGTTAAATTCGTTTCTTTCCTCCAAATATTCTTAGTAGGACAATTTGGTAAGAAACTTCTTAGTTATTGACAATATATTAATAACAAAAACAAACATTTTTTGATGCTTCTACTGCTTAAATCAAGCCCATGCCTGTCTACACAAGGTCCCACAGTTGGCGGTGGATGTCATAACTCAAAGACCAAGCAGGAAACCAAATAACCTCAGAGGCAAAACTCTGGGGAAGGACTTAGAAACATTTCTACAACCATAAAGGTCTAAAAAAGCTGAGCATTCATTATCATTGGTACAATACTGACCAGTTGCGTTCTTATGGAGTAAGATCGCTGTCAGAAAGGTTTATGCACATCTCTTACATTCATATTTGGATTTATATCTCCATAAAGTTCTTGTGACCAAAACTCGAGTTTCAAAATGACGTCCCAGGGTGGAGTAATCACTCCGCGATCACATCAAACACAGACCAAATTGCTCTGGGTGGAGCAACCACCTAAGGTTGATATACCTGTAATGACATACCTGTAACCTGTCAACATCTGTCCGTCCTTACAGTGTCTACAGTACAAGACGGACCAGGCTCAGGATGTAAAGAAGATTGAGAAGCTCCACGGAAAGCTGATGAGACTCATGGTCTCCAAGGAGACCCACAGCGCCGCCATGGAGACGGACTGACACCCTGGGATGGAGTTCAGAGGACGCGTTGGTAGTTTAGGGCACAGAAGCATCAGTTAGATGAGTGAGAGACGTCTGGAGCTGAGATGTAGAGGGGATCGCCTGACTGGCTACACTGATGAAATACTGTCAGGGCAGCTGGAACAATATTAACTGTATATATTCTTGGAGGATTTTGTTTTTATTTTATTTAGTAAGTTAGAAATTATCCATAAATTTTGTTTTAAGACCTTAAGCCTAGTTTAGCTGTAAAGACGGATGAAAGGAAGACGATGTGAGAACATGTGTTAGTTTAGACGAGGCTGAATTCATCTTTGTTTTTTTGGGGCAACGCAGAGCAAAAAAATGAAGACATTTATGTCTATGATTGCATTTGATTTCCTGTTGCTTTTTCCTCATGGACTTGTGCCTCATGACTGAAGAAGGACCCTCAGTGAACGAGGAAGAATTCGGTTTTTACAGAGACACCTCCATCCAGCCAAAAGCCAGAAAGATTTCAATAAATGTTTATTTTCTCTGGTACAACCAAGATCTCTGCTGTAGTTTCTTATAATGTATGTGTTGTTTCTTCCTTTTGATGCTGTCTAGGTGATGATAAGGAGCAAACACTGCTACTCAAAGCTTAAATTACTAAACCTACTGAGAAAAATATTAAACCTTTTAGCTGAATATTCTAATTTTAATGTCATTGTTCTCAGTTAGTGTAACTTATTTTATTTTGGTTTACAAGAGCAGAAGAAAATGTGTTGAATTGCTCTATTAAGCAAAAGCTGTTGGAGTCAAACCTGCAACCTTTAAGAGATGTTTGTCTAATCCACAAAACTTACACGGATGTTAAATAACGCTTAGAGATTCACATGAAGTGAAACAGTGAAGGCTGCTGATTGGTCGTATTTTAATGCGACTGCAGCAACAGAAGCACGGCTGGACCATGTGCACGTCTATATTTAGCCGCTCACAGGTCAAGCGACTGTGGTCACATCAAGCAGGATCCTCAGGAAACAACTGATCCCAAATATCAGCACATAGTTTAGTGTTTGGGGGTTGTAAATATTTCACCTCGTTGCTGTTCTGCTCTTAATAGAGTAACTGTAGCTGGTGTTTGGTGCTGGTAAGTGTGGCTCTCTGCTCCAGCATCAGCCTGCAGTCACCTCACTCACAAAGCGCCTCATTATAACTCTCATGTTTGAATTGAACTATCTTACAGTAGCAGACAGACTAGATTTCTGGTTTGGTGATGGAAAGCAGGAGAAAATGTCTGTGGGCTCTAAAACTAGTCAGACTGTCACGGTTTTAAGTGTTTCTGTTTAAAACTCAGCATCCAGATCCAGTGAAAAATATGGAACCAAAAAAAAACAACATCAATTTAAGTCTTATCTTATTTCTCATGACTGTATGAAACTTCATCAGTATTAAATTGTTGACTTCAGATGTTGCTGGTCCACTGTCGCCCTCTTCAGGCTGGGCAGGAGATGAGCCTCACCTTCTCTCTGGCCCCAGCTGGACTACAACACAACACACTACATATCCCATCATGCTCCTCTGTCCTGCGCAGAAACTACAGCTGATTGTTAGACTGGAAAGAAGGAGAACAGAGCAGCGAGCACGTCCGACCTCCAGGTAAAAAACCCTCTCAATCTCCTACAAATGAACCTTTAAAGCTGTTTTTATGTGATAAACTCATTTATTAAAGCCCAGAGACGCTGTGGCGTTTACTGACCGTAGGAAAAGACAAACAGCTGAACTCCTTCAGTTCTTGTTACTAAAATAGTTTATTGATATGTTATTAATATATCTATAAACCTTTGTGCTAGAAATGATTATGCATTAACTAAGGGTGAGATAAAGGTAGGTTAACTTTTACTCGCAGACACATATCATGCAGTTATAAAGTCCTGAATTATGTGCTAAGAATGCTTTGAAAAGGCTTATTGTGCATGAGAGGTAGTAACTTAGTCTGAGGTATCTCTTTCTTCATCCTAATGAATGCATAATAAACATTCACAGATGAACTATAACACTGGTCATTAGCAGTGCTGTTCCAGGAAACTGCCATGGATGTGCAAACCCAGACAGGTCACCGACCCGGCAGGAGAAGGCCCCTGTCTCTCCGCTTCACTGCAGAACAATACGGTGGTTGTAGAAGCAGCTGTAATCCTGTCAGCTGGTCAGTCAGACGCACAACAACACTGACTGGGTTGTTTCAGACTCCCACTGGTTCTGGAGCCAGTAAAGGATTGAGACCACAGACTAATGGGTTTATCCAGTTACACTGAGAAACTACCAGAACCTGCTGAGTGTTACTGAATTAGACTTTTTAAAGTAACACAACACACTGGTAGTCCTGACAGTCTTTAGTTAACCTGATAATGGGTAGTTACTGTGCTGTTTCTTTAAAAAAATACCTTGTTATCATTATTTTTGATTTATTGTGACACATACATTCCAATTCCTGCACTAAACCTTTTCAAAACTCACCATTGATATTTGTCTGGTATCACTTTGCAACTGTTCTCTTGTAGTTACACTAGTAGTTGACTCTGTGTGTAAAGCATCTTGGTTAATTTCTACATGGAAATTATGAGGATATTTGTGCACCATGGTGACTTCTAAAGCAGATCAAACATGGCGCCCTGGCTTGATAACACCAGTATTACACTTTATGGCCATCAAGGATGAAGTGTCGCCTTCTACAATGAAGAATATCTTTAGAAACATTGTTTTAAACCTAATTAAGTGTCTTTTTTGGATTTAAAATAGCTGCAAAAAAACTGCATGTAATTTCAATGCAAAACAAAAAAATGTGTCACTTAAAAATCTGGAGTAAAAAATGCTGGTATCAGGTTACAAAGCTTTACAACCCAGTTCAGTCTGACCTCCCTGCTGGAAAGGATCAGGAGTGTATCTCTATCAGCTTCTTGTCTTGGACTTTCAGACTCGACTCCTTCCTAGACATACTGATCATGCAGTAAAAAACTGTTAGAGAGTTTAGAAAGAGCATATAATCGCTCACAGCTAAAGAATCTGACTGTTTCCTGGCAGTTTACGAAATGATGACCTAGTTAGTAGTGTTGAATCTCTAATTTATCCAAATTGATCATTTCCTCCTCATTTTAACCAGAAATCTGTGACCCTGACCTTTAGCAAAGACGAGAGCATTGTACTGTCTTCTTCTGGTCTTATGTGTCGAGATTATTACGATATATTATTCTGCTATTTAATAACTAAATGAAAGATTAATCAAAAATATCTGATTTGTTTACATTAGGTACGTCTCCAGTGAAGCATCATGTTCACAGCAGTGCTGGTTGCCCTGGTGATTGGAGGACTGATTATCTTCTTGGTCCAGAGGA
Source organism: Orestias chungarensis (assembly GCA_032876305.1). Taxonomy (NCBI): domain Eukaryota; kingdom Metazoa; phylum Chordata; class Actinopteri; order Cyprinodontiformes; family Cyprinodontidae; genus Orestias; species Orestias chungarensis. Next base: position 225,704 of record JAVLVB010000660.1, read on the forward strand.
GCAAGAAGCGGGTTCTGAAGACAGAGGATGGTTGGTGGGCACCTGGAGCGCCCCCTGCTGCTGAGGAAGACATCACCATCTGCTCCTTTAAAGTGACCACCAGCGACGAAGAGCTGCAGGTAAGCAAATCAAACAGACCTGAGAATCCACAGTATCGTCTCAGATCCTCAGCCTCACTGTTTGCTCTCAGGACCTTTACAGGAGGATTGACCAGACGCGTCCTGTCCCCTCCCTGGAGGACAGCCAGTTCAACTATGGCTTCAACTCCCAGTACCTTCAGAAGGTGGTCGCTTACTGGAGAAACCAGTTTGACTGGAGGAAACAAGTGGACAAACTTAACCAGTACCCACATTTTAAAACCAACATCGAAGGTAAAACTGCACGACTGACGTGTTCATGACGATTCACTGGTTTGATGTTTTTTTTAACATGTCTGCAGGGATTGATGTTCATTATGTGCATGTGAAGCCCAAGACGGTGCCCGAGGGGAAAAGTGCGATCCCCCTCATCATGGTCCACGGCTGGCCCGGCTCCTTCTATGAGTTCTACAGGCTGGTCCCCCTGTTAACAGAACCTTCAGATCCAAACGACCTGCTGTTTGAGCTGGTGTGTCCCTCAATTCCAGGGTACGGATTCTCCCAAGCACCACAGAAGAAAGGTCAGTTTGGAGAGATGGTGTTAATCAGAGAGCGCAGCATGATAGCCAGCAGCAGCTTTTTCTTACCGAAACATATTCAATAGCAAAAATAATTCACAGTCAGCTAATGTGGATATGAGTGAGTTTAAATAATGTCTGGTATTGTTGTTGCCCTGTTTTAATTTCTTCTGTCCAAGATGTGCTTTTATCTTTGATTCACTTTCCATGTTGCTTCTCATTGTAAAAATTACTCCACATATAGTTTTACAACAGCGTTAAGCACAGCAAGCACAACCCACTGAGGAGGCTGCAGGTTTAAACGACAGTTAATCTACACGCTCTTATAGTTGTTTATCGTACATTTATTAATGACAAAGTAAATTCCTTTTTTTTATATTTCCATTTTAAACGTATGTTTGTATTCTTCTTATTCTCCATGTTTAGTTCAGTTGTTCTACTTTGATTTCATTGACCGCTGGTTCTTAGACCAATCAATGAAAGTTTTTATATTTTGTCAAAATGTTTACCAGCAAAAACACCCAAACAAACCAACTTTTGGTCCTTAACGGACAAACCTCCACATTAACTACATCTCTCTTCATCAGGATTTAATTTTTCTTGAAGGAATTCATTAGATTTAAAGGAGACTTGTACATTTTTGGCTGATCATTCAGTTTTCCCTTATCTCTACATTTCAGCTTTATTTGGACACTTCCTTACATTTAAACTATTCACAGATGTTAACTCCAGAATAGACCTTCAGGAGGAGGAGGTTCCCAGGACAGTTTGGAGTCGCTGAGGTTTCTCTCTCTGTGTTCATGGACAGGTTTTGATTCAGTTTGTGCTGCACACATCTTCCACAAGCTGATGAAACGTCTGGACTTCCAGCAGTTCTACGCCCATGGAGGAGACTGGGGTTGGCTGGTCACCACTAACATGGCTCAGCTGGAGCCCAAGTATGACTGGACAGCCTCAGTTATTACCAACCCTGTGTGACTGCAGTTTACTCAGCTCCTTCCTCTTCCTCTCTCTCACCCCAGGACTGTTAAAGGCTTGCATGTAAACTTTGCGCCGCCCCCCCAGCCGGGGCCGGTCATGGCGCTGTCCGTCATGCTCGGCCGCCGCTTCCCTAAACTGTTTGGCTTCACTGACATGGATGTTGATCGACTCTATCCTTGCATGGAGAAGCTGGTGGTGGAAACCATCAAAGAGTCCGGCTACATGCACATCCAGGCGACCAAACCCGACACAGCAGGTCAGAACGCCGTCACACACATTTCCTGGTTAGTTAGATAGAAACGGTGTTAATTTGAAGGTTTTATTTTGACCGGTCAGGTCGGGGGCTGAATGACTCTCCTGTCGGGCTGGCCGCCTACATCCTGGAGAAGTTTTCCACGTGGACAGATCACGACTTCAGGAACCTGGAAGACGGAGGACTCACCAGGTTAGCAGGAGGTGCTAAGGGGATAAAACTATACATGTACTATAAATATCCAGCATAAACCCAACAATTATAGCGATGTTTTATAGCTGCACACCTGTAGATAATGTTTATGTGTGCAATATTCAGAGCTCTGGTGGGCTGCATTAGAAAGGAACACCAGGGCAAAGCCCCCCCAGCTCTCAACAAACTCTGCTAATTAGGAACATTGAGCTTTCTCGTGTTGCAGTAGACAAAGGCAGAGCTTAATCTGGTTTAATCCCTCCTCCTGGGTTAATCATACTTTCTTGGGTTTTTACCTTGAACATCCAGAAGTGTTTAATAAATTGATGGAAACAGAAGTTTACTGTTTTTCATTGGACTATTAAGTGTGTTTAAGTTAAATAACATTTTACACTGAATAGTTCTGTGCTTGGTTGCCTACCTTGTGCCTTGCAGGAAGTTCTCTCTGGACGACCTGCTCACCAACGTTATGATCTACTGGACTTCTGGCTGCATCGTTCCTTCAATGAGGTTCTATAAGGAAAACTTTGGAAAAGGTCTGCATGCGCCGCATGTCAAGTGAGTGGGAATGTTAACCAGTCTCAACAGATCAAAGTAACCCTCACAGGAAAATCCACTGAGCTGATAAAGACTCACCTGCAGTGGCTGACGTGTGTTGCTCTATGACCCCCCAGGATACCGGTCTATGTTCCCACCGGCTTCGCTTGCTTCCCCAACGAGCTGGTGCACGCGCCCAAGCTGTGGGTCAAGCAGAAATACCACAACCTTGTCAGTTATTCTCCCATGCAGCGCGGAGGCCATTTCGCTGCCATGGAAGAGCCCCAGCTGATGGCCGAGGACATCCAGAGGTTCACAAAAACAGTGGAGCAGAACCGGAAGGTTGATGGATGAGTTCAGAAAGGCTTTCTCCTGAGTCTAATCAGGAGAGGAGGCGATGAGTCGGCCACGTTCTCCCGGCCTGACGCATGTTTATGGTTTTTAGAGGAAGGTGTTAGTTTAATAGAACAACGTTTTCTTTAGGTCAGGCCGCCAGGGGGCGCTAATAAAACTAACTGGAGATTTAAAAAAACATTCACAAAAAAAGAATAAATATTATTTTTCATTATTGTGACGAAATCAAACCTGTTTTTTAATTATCCAGAATAAAATATGATGATTTATTAGAATGCTCATGAAAAACTGCTGAAAAAAAGGACCTGTCAGCAAACATTTATTCATGTTTTTACATTATACAATGTTTAGAATATGTTATTTCATTAAATTATCTATCACATGTAACAGTTTTTGCCTAGTAGAACAAAATGGGTTTGGGACGCGCAACATTTGGATACACGCATAAAAGATAACACATGTCAACTCAGAAGAACTGGAGGCAGCTGAGATTTGTTCACACGTCTCCAATGTAAATGTCAGAGAAACGTTCCTCACAAAAACAATTCACCTTGCTTATAAAAGTCCATCCCACCTCAGCCTCAGTCATCATAAGGCTTAAAGCTACCAGAAAATGCTGCAGTAATGCTCTTTTAATTTAATCCATCTTTGTATCTGGTTCAGAGCGGTTCTGGGTCCAACTGTGTTTCTAATAACTGGGCTCTTCATCACTGCAGCCTGGGGCGATGAAAAGACTTCAGTTAGCAGCTGCAGATGGGATGTATGGGGGGGGGCAGCCAGGGTTATTGTGTTGACATTATAGACAAGGTGCCAAGCATTCCTGTGAGTGATAGCGTGAGGCCTCTGCTCATCAAAGCTATGATAACGTCGCTGACCTAAACCTTCAGATCAGGTTTAATATTTTGTCATGTTGCCATTTAGACTCATTAAAAACATCCTGGAACCAGTTTAATCATTTACCAGACAGAAGTCCCACATTTGTCGCTCCTAGCTCTGAGGTCTCGTATCAGAGATTAATCCTTGTGGTGTTCCGGTAAAGCATTTAAAAGCTCTTTAAAAATACTATTACTTACTATGTTCTTGAGGTTAATCCTCAGCAGACGTTTTGCATTACAGTGACGTCTGAGCAGAGCATCTATATGTGTTATGTACAGTAAACAGAAAGAGGAATAAACCTTCTGCACCATCTTACAATGACATGCCATTTTCATAAAAAGCTTTCCAGGTTGAAGTTGTAGTACTCCTCCACTGTCACACAGTGAGAAACAAAAAGGTTATTCATCTTTACATAGAGTATAGTTAAATAAAACTCTGTTTAGGAAATGATCTTGATGTCCAGATGATCAACTCCAATCTTTTCCAGTAGGGAATCTTTGTTTCTACATCCTTTAATAAATCAAAGAGCAGAATAACAACATGTTAATGTCTCAATACAAATGAATTCATTTTAATCAACATTATGAAAACAAATGAATAAAAGCTCTGCTTTGATTTTTCCTATTAGTAAAAACCACAAAAAGTAAAAAATAAAAAAATAAAAAGATTAAAAACAATCCAGTCAGAAGCCAAAAGACATATGAATGTAAAAACAATGCATTTAATCTTTATGACATCAATTATGAAATTTTAATTGGGGCAAGAAACTTTACAAAGGTTAAACACAGATGTAGTAATTTAAATAATCAACAGGTAAAGGTTTGTGTTCAACATTGGAAACAGAAGAGTCCTAAATGAAGGTCTAGAGGTAAAATTATGAGCAGCTCTCAGTTACTGACATGAAACACATTTAGATTATTAGATCATTTTTTACATTTGGATAAATATTTAGAAATTTTTAACAAAGTTTTCAACACTAAACTTTTTACACTATGCAAAAATACATTAGAAGTTTTCAGAAAAATCTTAAGATGTGACTTTTACTATTCGAGTAGTTTTACGAGTCTTAATTAAATCGTCAGATTAGGAGGTAATCTAGTTGTTTATATCTAATAAAACTAACAGTGTAAAACGGTTTTGCTTTTGGTTTCTTAGTTTGTTTCCCGTTTTGGGTTTTTAGGAACAACAGCAACATAAATCCATAATTCTCTGTGGCTGTAAATGCAGATTTGTCTTTTAGCTCCATCCTGACAGACATTTTACAACAACACTGCTGAGACGTTCCAACGCTGTTGGCTGAGATCTACTTTATTTGGTAAATGTTAGGATCACCAGAAAAGTCTGAGGATTTTACTAAATTAGTCCAATAAGGCGTCCCTGAGGTTAGTGGTAGATTATAAGCAGCTTTAGTGGAAATGTTGCCACAGTGTGAAAAGATGAAATGATTATAATTACATATTTACTAATTAGTAACACCAGCAATAGTGAGCAGGGTCAATGAACGTGGTAAATAAGTAACGACTGGTTTTTACATTTGAAAGAGGGTAAGTTGGGTTTGTTACCTTTCCCAGGTCCAGCTTCTGACTTTAGAGGGAAATACAACACAGAACCAGCAGTAGAAGAGAATAAACACACGTGTAATAAGATTAAAAGCTTGATCCAAACAAATATTGGCAGGAAAAGTGACAAAAATAATGAGAATGATGAATATGTGCATTTAAACAATAAATAAAATAAATACATATGGTGAATTGTACCTTGTTAGGTATTAATGTGTTGCTTTGTAAGCACCGTGCTGCATAGAATCAGCTCATGTTCAGGGTTTAGGTTGCTTTAGATTTAATGCGTCAGAACTAAAGTACCACCAGCACCTGTTCATGATTTCCTGTCTCCAGCTCTTAGTTTTCCTGCACGCTCCTTCGTTTATGATGTTGCTGATGAAGCAAAGATGAAATAGTTTGATAAACTTGATCAACTCTCTCTGTTTGCTGCTGGTGTTTAGTAGCTTTTTATCCCATTTAAGATATTTTAATGTGAATTATAACAAATATTGTTCTCTGTACTCTTAAGACTATCCAGAAAACCAGCAGTGGAACCTGAACATAGTTTAACAAACGTGGCTTTATTGTATTCAGTGACCAATCTCAGTTAACTGACTAACCAAGGAGCTGCAGAGGAAAATACCTTGTGATCAGTATCGTAACAGAACCCAAAAGGTAAGTTGAGATGTGATTGCATCCATAGATGTCTTCTCTATTCTCACCTATTTGTTCTCAGATAGTCAGTGTTTCTGAGAGTAATTCGGTTGTTGTTACGCTCCAGGTTTAACATTGGAGGGTAGATTGTGGTGGGTTCAGTTAAAGGAATTGCTGTTTCTGCTCTGATAGGATATAGAAGTTTTCTGAGCAGAAACCAAATCATACGCAACCTTTCCATCATCGGTGATGAACAGCAGGGCTTCGCTGCATTTAAGTGAAGCTCAAAAACCAGCTAATACACACGCCTGTCAGTGTTTGGCAGGGTTTAATGTCGCGCTGCCCCGCGCCTCAGATCCCACCCCTATCCAGCTGTTAGCAGAGCTCTGAGTTTCCCAAGGCCCCCCAGTGCCCTGGCTCAGGACACCCTCCCAGTGCTGCACTCCCCCAGGCCCCGGCTGCCAGGGGAGGATCAGCACGACCGGGCTGCTGAGATAAGGACCACATGAAGTTTCCCGCATTACCTCACCAGATTAGGAAACAAGCAGAGGGAGAGGGTCACGCTGGGAGGAACTCTGTGGAAGGACAAGGGATGAGGCGAGAAGCGGCTGCCGTGTCTGCAGTCCTCACCAGCGGCCTGGTGGAGTTGGCTGGATGTGGGGGTCCTTCAGAGGAACTGTAGCGACAGAACCGAACGAAGCAGCAGAACCAGAGGGAGATGTGATGAGTATTCTCAGCTGTTTCAGTCGGTAGCTGCCGATGATATCTACGTTAGGCTTTAAAGATGAGAAGATGAAACGATGACCTCGGGTTATACGTTGTGTTGTGCTTCCTCTGAGTTACCTACCAGACAGTATGAACCTTCCTCACTGCAGCCTCCTGCACTCTAAAGCAAACCTCCATCCAGCCAACAAGAACAGACCCAGCATCCATGATCTAAGCTGTCCGGACTTGTGTGGAGTTTGCTGTTGCTCTACAGCAGAATCCATGGCTGTCAGCCCTCTGGAGGGTCTCATGTCAGTGACAGTGAACCGGCAGCTGGTGTCTGGCTCAGAGGCACTGCGTCAGAGCTCTGCTGCGGTCAACCACTCAGCATCCCTGCCTGGACACAGGCAGAGCGCAGCCGGGAGCCGGGAACCCAGGAGGCGGGTGGGTCTGAGCACATCGGTTCATTTTCCTCTACTTCACTTCACCTTAAACTAGGTAGTCGTCATTCCTGCATGGAGACGTAGCTGTCAAGTGGGACCACTTAACCATAATTCATTCAATTTTTTATAATTCAATCTCTAAATAGTATTTTTGGTTTAATCTAATATATTCATGTTAAATGATGCTTCTACTTGAGCTTTGTTGTCATAGGAAAGAGTTTTCTTGATATAAAAATGTAACAAATTACAATAGTAATAACCAAGTGCAGCAAAATACACCTAGAAAGCAAATCTTGAAGGGTTTTTCATTTTCATTTAGATTAAAATATGCTACTGTGGTGAAACTGTTAAAAGAAGCTAAAGCGCCGAGATGTTTTATTAGGGGTCATATTATGAAAATCATTTATTAAAACGGAGCTTTTTTCTTTCATGGTCATCATGTTGGTTCTGAGATAGTTTACAGTTTTACAATGCTAAATAGAAATAGATATACTAGATATAGATATAGTAGGTATAGCTAAATATATAGATATACTAGATATAGCTAAAGATATAGATATAAATATAGATATAGATATAGAGATAGATATAGACATAGACATAGATATAGACATAGATATAGATATAGATATAGACATAGATTTAGACATAGATATAGATTTAGACATAGATATAGATTTAGACATAGATATAGATATAGATATAGACATAGACATAGATACATATGAGATCGAGAAGGTTACGTCTGAGCAGAGACCTGAAAGATGTGAGACTGATAATAATTAAAGACTTTCCTACAAAGTTGTATATTATTTTAGCAAAATTGTCCAGAACCTGTCAAGATGATGTAAATTTGACTGAACATTTAAAACCAGACCCTCTTTAAGGGTATTTTTTTAAATAGCAAGTTGTCCTCGTATCATTAATCATAAAAGCCGTGAATGCAAGTAAATGTTCAAACCTAACTTTCTGTTTGTCAAAGACTCCATGTTAATTTTGATGTGACCTGTAAAAAGTAACAAATGAAACTCTTGTTTGTGGCATCTTTGTTTTTGTTTTTGTTTTCTTTAGGTTGTGATGTCTTAATTCACCTTTATGAACATATAAGGTGTGAACAGCAGCAGTACAGGAGTAGCAGCACTGAACACAGAGGCAGATGCAGGTTGATTAAAATCAGAATGACAGCAGTTTTAATATGTTTCAGGATCAGACTGTGTGTGGCTCCAGGTCCAACTCTGCTCCTGCCTGTAGCCCCGTGTTCCAGAGCCGGGCCCCTAGGGGCCAGCACTCCCCAGAAAACGCAGCACGAGAGAGGAGTCGAGTGCGTAACCTGCGGCAGGCCTTCCATAGTCTGCAGGTACACACACACACACACACACACACACACACACACACACACACACACACACACACACACACACAC
>JAVLVB010000660.1:234417-252074 GCA_032876305.1 Orestias chungarensis
TGTATCTGTTTGTAGGCAGCTCTGCCTTCAGTCCCTCCTGACACCAAACTCTCCAAGCTGGACGTCCTGGTCTTGGCCACAAACTACATAGCATACCTGACAGAGACACTGGACCAGGACGGGTCGGGGCCAGAACCCCGCGTGTCCTCCAGGCCAGACGGATACCTGCATCCTGTTAAAGTAAGGAAAGCTGTGTGCTGGGACAGAGGTCACCTTTACCCCGCTGCTGCAAAATAAAACCAACCTAGTTTATAAATATTTACCAGATGAAATGTTTTATTACAAGAGCTGAAAAATAAATAACCTAAAATGTCAGATAAATCTTCTATAAATATGGAAAATGATGCAACATAGGCAGCAAAGCTGAAGGCGAGTTACTTTTACAGTGACATTTAAAACCCTGTTGCAGATATTAAATGCAGATTTAGCATAAGAATGAACATAAAAACACTAAAACGACATCAGAATATTGCATCCAAAATTAAAAAACCTCTGGTTTTGGTTTAGTAAGAGTCCGAGTTAAGGGCCAAACAGCCACCTGTTGCCCCCTATGGTAGGTACATGCTTCCAGTAATTATTTGCTGATACGCTTGTTTAAAGTTAGAAGTTGTCCTGTTTCTCTCCTGCTGGTCTTTCCTTTACTATAAACAAGTCAAACATGCAACAGGGGAAACACAGAGATGGGAGCAGATCTTTCCCAACACCGTACACCCAGAACCACCAACGAAATGGTCATCAGTCCGTCCACTGTCCGTCTACGTCTTCCCTCCAGTCTCACGATTCATCCCATTTTTCACGTCTCCAAGTCAAGCCAGTCCAGACCAACGAATTGTGCCCTCCAGCCGTCACCCCTCCACCCGCCCGTCTCATTGATTGGCACCCTGCCTAGGATCTCCGGAGGATCGTGGCTACCAGTCGACGGGGTCGAGGTCACCAATATCTCGTCGACTGGGAGGGCTACGGTCACGAGGAGCGTAGCTGGGTGCCCCGCTCTTTCATCCTCGATCCTTCCCTCGTTCAAGAATTTGAGGCCTCCTCCTCATCGTCTGGACCGCCGGGTGGAGGTCCTTGAGGGGGGGTACTGTCAGGTTCAGTCCTTTCAGTATGTTTTATAGGCTGTCCACAAGGGTTACCTGAGCCATGCCCAGGTGCACCTCATCACCAGAGACCAGTCCTGGAGGGTTAAAAGGAGTGGTGGACTCACTTCTTGTCGCCTGAGTATTAGTTGCATTTGGTCATCCACAGAGATAATATACTCACCGTATAGAAAACTCTCCGGTCTGCTCAGTCATCTGGTTTCACCGCTCCTTCCTCCTGCTCAGTCTGCTCGCTCTCCTTCATCCTCTCTCCGCAACCTCTTGGACAACCAACCATAACATTACTGGAAGGACTCACCACTCAATCCTCCTGGCGTTCATCAAGTAAGATTGTTCCTGTTCATTCTTCCCATCCGTTCCTTTCACAATATTCCAACTCTGCTTACCTCACAGTGTTCCCGGTTTCCCACGTCGTCCTCTGTTCCTCCGAGTACCGTTTGCCTCTGGTCCCCGCCTCTGTAAGACATCTCAAACTATCCTGTTCCCTGTTGTCACTTCACCAAGCTCTCACTGCTGTCGGATTACTCACCTGTGCTTCCCGTTGCCATCAGACGTCCTCATCTCTGGTTCCTTTGCCGTTGTCGATCCCGCTGCTGATCAACGCTGGTTCCAATTGCTGCTGGTTTCCCGTTTGCTGTTTATTCCCCTGGTCCAAGAACACATCATCCATTTCAATAAACCCTTATTATTATACTCCTGAGAGTCCTCTGGTCTATGTGGGTCCGCAGACTAAACAGCATTACAATTTTCATCTTACATGTAGGAAAAAATATTCTTCTCCTGTTTAACGATGTGTTCTTGCTCATGTTATGGATTGGAGAACTTTTCATCTCTTATTTTACTCTAATTTTAATCTTGTTTATTTTAAATGATTCTACCAAAATAGTTCATTAAATCTTAACCTGGTATACTACACCCAGTCTAATGTGCATTTATTGCATTTATCTGACCAGATAGTTAGTGATAAGGTCAACGTTGGGGAATTAAATCTACACTGGTGGAATACAAACATCCAGCCAGTGAAAACAAGTGATTCAGATGTAATTTGATGCACTTGATTGTGAACTTCTGTGAGTTGTCCAACAATGGAACCAATTTATTACACAAACCAAGAATATGATGCTAATTTCAGCCTGCAAGGTTCAAGGGAGGATACCTTGACACTAGATTTTAGCCGTGTTCAGTAGTTCAGTGGTGAATTTATGATAGTTCAGTGTTTCTGTGGTCCCGAATAATTTGCAAATGGCAAATAAAGATGTGATTCAGAGAAGGTTTGTATTGTTTTAATGATAATCAGGATTTGTTTAAAGGATCTAAATCTTGCGGGGTATAAATCTATCCCAGCATTTTAAAACCTTGAGTCACAGTTTCGACCACCAGGAAGCTTCACTTGACTCACGATGCTACCATTTACGTCCTGTTGTGCATCTTCCTAATCTTGCACCCATCTATGGATACGTCTATTTACATAATCATCACTGTTCTGCATGTATGAGGTTTTTTTTCCATTTCCATTCAGTTCAGTTTACTTTTAAGTTAGTTGAAGAACTTTTGTATCAGTCATTTTATTGCACCATTCACTCCTCCATGTTGACTGTTTAACAAAACTTCCTACTGAGCATGCATGTAGCGACAGTGGAGAGGAAAAATTCCCCTTCAACAGGAAGAAACCTCCAGCAGAACCAGAACCTGACAAACTACACCTGACATTATTCTAATCATGCAAACATGTTGTATTTACTTGAAGGGGTTGACACGTGTTTTCAGCACTGATGCCGCGTCCTTCTCTGTTCTCAGAAGTGGCCGATGCGTTCCCTGCTCTACTGTGGCACTGTTGGAGATCTGCTGTCAGCCAATCAGAGGCCTCAGCACGACACAACGCGACCTCTGGCAACAGACCAACAGTGATTACCCGACTTTAGACTATTTATCCTCCTCATTGATCAGATTTACGGTTTTTAGCCATGAAGGGAACAGATGCAAATAAAAAACCTCAACTGTCTAATAAAGCAAATAGTTTGTAATAATCATTTTATTCAAGGTATCTATAAGATTTTGCTCTAAAACGGCTTACATGTCCAGGCTGAACCGAATCCAATCGTTCCTGAGTCTCTGCACAGGTTTTCTCTATTTGCAGAAGTTTTTTAGTCCCAGATTTTCTCATGATACAAACATAATTCTCAATGCATTACTTTAGGACATGATGTGATTTTATGTACACAAAAAATACTTTCCATTTATTTAAAATCCTAATAGATCACAGCAAGTTTTGTGAATGTGTTTCCACAGAATGTGAAAAGATTAAAGAGCACTGAATGTAGTTATAAAGACACACAAGGCTGTGTTAAGATGGACATTTACACTTGTCTGAAAGTTTTCTTCCCTTCGAGGAACAAGCACCAGACAGTCAGGAAGGGGTTTGATATGAGGAAATAAAAAGTCTGAATCGCCTGACTAATTATTCCACAAATCAAGACATGAAGGAACGGCGTGTAACCAACCATCCTGATTTAGAGTCTTCTCGGATTCTTTTTTGTATGCATTTAGTCATCTGTGTGCTGTTTTAAGTGAAATAAAATGTATGCTTGCCAAGGTTTGAGTATTTTATTCCTTTTTTTTCATTAGGGATTCGTGTGGGAGTGTCAGGATGGACGAGCAGAGAGGGAGGGATTGTTGTGGGAACACAGCAGCTGTCTGACCACTTAGTTCTCATTACAGCTCCGCCACAGAATGTAACCTTTCAGTTTAGTGAAAACACGGAGAAAAGTGAACCCTGATCACAACGAGAACACCAACATCATCTGGACGTGTTCATTAAAACATCCTTCTCAGTGGAAACCGCTCTTTTTCTAGGCTTTCGCGGATTCTACTCCAAGGTTTGAATATAATCTGGACCTGTCACCAGAACTGAAATCCTAAAGATTTACCTGCAGTGGAAAGTGTTCCCGCTCCTCAAGTGTTTTCACTAATTACAACCAAAAACTTGAACGTATTTATGTGGATTTTATACCACAGCATCTACAGAAAGATCCCTTAGATTTCACATGTTCTTCCCATTTTCCCAGTATGAAGCATTTTATACACGTGTTCCATGTTTTCTTTAATGTGTCATCACATATTTCTATATTAGATTATTTTTAAATATGAGGATCATTAGATTGTGCTCTCTGCTTCATACAAAGTTACATTGGATATATGTGATACAGATAGTTAAACACATGTCACAACAAATGCATCAAATCATATCATGAAAACATGTCAAAGTGTTTTTCATGTCACATCATTCACTTTGGAAAATAAATGTGAACCAAATGTACATTATTTTTTATGTTGTACGTGGTTTCACATGAGATTTCCGTGTTTAGATTCTGTAAAGAACCAAAGGTAGGAAATTAAACTAGAAGCAAAGTTATAAATGTCTTTTAAAGTCAGACCAGAAACCCCTTTATATTCATCGCCTCTGAGTGGAGATGTTGTAGAACCACCTGCTAGAACAGCAATAAGTCTCTGCATGCCCATCAGTTAAGTCATTCCAAAAATGTAAAGTGTTGATCGTTCTTCGTCACAACCAACCTGAGGCTCAGTCAGACTGTAAGGAGAGAATCTGTAAAGATATCCTTTTCAGTTAAAAATTAGGTCTGGTCTTTGACTGAATTTCTAATGTGGAACAACCAAATGTGAAAACTATCACATGTAACAAATGTGTTTGGCATGTAAATTTCTTTCAGTCTCATGTATAACTTTGGACTTCAACAACAAAAACAAGACATGATTCCAATGTTTTCACATGGGTTTTATAACTTATCCTGAAATTCACACAAGGTTCCTCTTTTCCATATGTGGGTTTGTAAGAATGTTTGTTAGCAGCTATTACAACATCCATAAAGCTAAATGAAATTATTTAATGCATACCACCTTATTAAATACCAGTAGCAATTTTCTTCTTTAGTTTTTTTGATTATGTCATAAAAAACAGAAATAACCTGAATCAAAACAACAACACGCCACCATAGATATTTACTGACACTTGTAAACTGATTTAAACACATGGTCACATTAATAAATGTTCCAACTTGGTTCTAATGATTGAGAGAAATGTTCACAGATCCTTTGTGAAGGAAAGCATCACTAGGATCTAACGTGGTTTTCAGGGAACTAAAAGCATTTCTGTTCCTCATTGTTCAGGTTCTAATATGTAAAGAATTTAAAAACCATGCATTAATTCCCTATAATTACTTTTGCTCTCCACTATATGTTAATAGCTTCTCGATCACCCAAATCAAGTTTGTGGTGTTTCTAATCTGTATGTATAAACTGAAATAAAGAGCAGTTCAGTTAGTTATGTTGATGCTAGGAGGGGAATGGAGACTCCTGCTACATTCATCCGTCTCCTTGAGCAAAATGGAGTCACCTCATCCAGCAACAGTCCAGCGTTCAAGGCTACCTCTATAAATCTGTCCCATGTGGAGGGGGCGGAGGGTAGCCTTCTGGTTCTCATAGTTTGTAGTGATGACTAATATGGAGTTGCTGGAGTACAGCAGAGGTTACAGGAGGACAAGCTGGACATTATATTGGAGCAGCATCCATTTAGGAAAGCTAAAAAAAAGGATAAAAGGCTTGAATATACTAAAATTGTAAAAGTCTTCTTCCAGTTTGCTCAAATAAAACAAGCATGGAAGACTCAGGCTTGGTTAAAAAGGGTTTCACAGCTCTCAAAGTAACTTAACTAAAATTTAGATAATCCAAACAAGAGACAACTGAAGCTGATTTGCTGTAAAAGAAGTAATTATTTGATACCCTGTTGATTTTAGAAATTAGACAAATAAACTGTCTTTAAGTTTATGGTGGTTTCGTCGTAATGAGGAGAGGCTGAATGTAGACAAAACATAGAGAACGGTGCTAAGTTAGATGAGATCCAAATATATATTTCTTTAAGCCCACATGAAAAAGGTCACGTGCTGCTAAGCCCCCCCACTAAACTTCCTCATGAGGACACATCCACCACAGTATATAATGGAGGCGGCACCGTCATGCTGTGGGGAAGGCTGCAGAAAACTACAGAATGAGTGGAGTGACCCTAAATAACCAAATAGAGCAAATTCATTTCTTAGAATGGCGCAGTCAAAAATCCAGTTAATAGTTGGTTACAAGACTGGAGTATTAAACCTGTTGTGGCATAGGGTGGGTTCTCCTGGGGCCCTTATAGTCTGTGGCTCCCTAAACCGAGGATTGAATAATCAGAGGGAGAAACCTTACATATACAAGCGTGTATGTAAGGTTTGGATTCAGGTTTTGCTTTTCGGTAACTCTCCACTTGTGAAAGTAAATCTTGATGCTCTCCATTCAATCTAACCTTGCTTGAGTTTTCTATTTTGAAAAGAAAAAAAAAGGAAAAAACTTTTTAGTCTCCAGATGAGCAAAACTGACCGAAACATCCATAAATGCAAACACACCTTTCTGATTCACATGTGTGAAAATTTTGAAAACTTTGAACCGTTTTTGCAATATCAACTCCTTTGATCCAAAGACGCTCATGATTGTAACGTGACTAAATATCAGTAGGTTTGAAACTTCAGATTTAGTTTTTCATCATCATTTTATTGTTGTATGAAGTTTATAGTAGGGCTTGATTCAGAGTTTTCTCCTCTGGATACGAACTTTACTGCCAATAACAGTGCTTGAATTTAGTACATCTGGCACAGGTAGGCAACAACACAAATACAAAGATCTAACTGGTACCTGCAGGTTGTATCTACTTTATGTACTCCACAAAATATTATAAAAACCATAGCGCTATAATGCAAGTGAAAATTCAAGCATTTATGGGAGCCTTCTGATGGTTCAGGGGCCCAAAGCAGTTAGTCGGTTACCTCGGCCAGCTTTGTCTTATTTCATACATTTAACTGGTTTCTGAGACCAAGATACTGACAGGTTGATTAGCTCTGAAATAAAGATAATACTTGGGATTTTGCATCTGCATCATTTGTATCCTTACCACACATTATGAATGAAGCTGTGTGTGTGTGTGTGTGTGTGTGTGTGTGTGTATGTGTGTGTGTGTGTGCTGTTGCCCATGTCCATGTGCAGACAGCTATTTCTGCCACTGGAACTTATTCAACAAAGTGAGTGTCGATGCACCCCCCCTTCCTCATGTTGGGAGATAATCAGCATATTTGTACTATCTGCAGCTCATTATGGCCGGTACACACTGATTACAGGCTGGATTTATGGAGCTGCAAGGCCGCACTCCCACCTCTGGGTTGGCTGAAGCTGGATGGAAGTCTAGGGAGCAGCAGGCTGCAAGGAGAGGATGGAGGAGAAAAGAGCAAAGTGGAGAGTAAATAAGAGCATCAAAAATAAAGGAGCTAAAGCTCAAAATGGAAGATGATTTTTTTATGGATTGCAGATAATTGTGTACTACAGAATATTCTCTTTCTAATAGGTTATAATTCAGGCTTAAAAATAAAGACAAATAATAAACTCTTTGGATTTTGTTCGACCAAAACGTAACGACCAAAGGTTTATGTCACAGCTCTGTCACTTCGTCTAGCAGTGCCTACACCACGCTTAAGACCATCCAGACTGTTTTCTTGTGTTGTTCCAAGATGGTGGAATGACCTACCAAGCACCTCAAGAACAGCAGCATGTCTGTCTGTCTTCTAGAAACTCTTGTAGATCCACCTCTACAAAGATCATCTCCTATCCTAACTCTTACCCAGACCTCTATACCCCCTCTACTCCTCTCTATGCACTTCCCTCTATCTCTTCTCTGTCACCTCGGACTCTGACTAGTTAGTTTCCTCTAGATAGTTTATAGTCAGATTCATAATAACTGTAACATTGTGTCTACTTTGGATAAAAGCATCTTGCATTTTGATAAATGCAGAAACATGAACATTATGAAATTAAAGGAAGCATTAAGAATAACTCCAGATACCGGAACTATTATTGATCTCCATAAATAACTATTTTTCCCAGGATCTTCCAGTGATGTCCTAACGCCTGCACATAGTTTAAATGTTCTCCCTGGGTACTCCAACTTCCAAAAACATAACTACTGGGTGATTTTGTCTCACCTTCGGCTGGAGGGGAAATCAGTCATGATGGTAAGGAAAAGTGGAATTTAGTCCAATGGTTCTGGGCTGCATGACATGTTCATGATGATGAACCAGCTCCTACAAACAGTCCCTAAGAAACTAAATGATAGTTCAGTGATTCTCAGGAAAACAGAGACCACTACAGTTTAAAGAGTAAATGTTGGGGTTGTAAAGAAATAATACAGATTTTGCTTGGTTACCTAATTAAATTTAAACACTAATTCTTTGAGTCGCACATTGCCCCTTGCTGTCTTTATCTCCAAACGTCCGACTTTTGTTGTCTGCAAGGAGATTGAGATCTTTTCACAAGAGGGCAACAAACCCTTTTTATTCAACCAGTGGAACCATGGACGCCCAGAAACAACGAGGACTTGTCTCTTGTCTTCAGTTTAAATCCTAACATTGAGCGCATGTTCTAATCTTGTGCTTTACTAATCCTTTTAATAAGGCGCTCTGAACTGTGCTGGTAAATAATTATTAGTTCATCATTTCTGGAAGATGTATTTAGATGATGTTGCAGGTGAGCAGCATCATTACCTCTTCTCAAGTGTGATTGAGACACAATCACACAGGGACAGACAGCGTCTCACACCGAGCCAGCTTCTACATACATCAGGCCAGTTCTTTTGGAACCATACGGATTGGAATAAAATTTGCTTACATTTTTCTTTTCTTTTTTCTACTTTTAACTGTTTTTGAGTTAGATGATATAATTCACTAACAGAATTTTAAAAAGATTTTTCAGTTCAATGCAACAAAACCAAGGCAAAGACATGCAAAGGAAACAAAACATAAAAAGGAAACCCAAATGGAAACAACTTTTATTCAATGAAACATCAGTGAAGACAAAATATATGTTCTGACTGATTGAAAGCTCAGAGAACAATCACTTGTGTGTCTTGCCAGAAATTCCTGGCAATGATGCATTTAGATCTCTCTAAAGAAGTTTTGGCCAATCACCTATATAGAGTTGCTTTAAACAGGTTAAAAGCATTAAAAGCTTTTAAACTTTCTTTTAGGTCATCTTCACAATGTTCCACTGGATTTAAGAGTAAACTTCAACTAGGCCACTGCAGTAGCTACCAGATGTGGTGTTGCTGGTGTGTTCTCTACCACTTTTCCTCAGTTTAACCTACCTGAGCTTTGATCTGTTATTTTAAACTCTTCATTTACTCACAATCCTTCAGATTTAAATCGCTACAATGATCTGAAACATTTAAGTGTAAAGAAATAAATATAAAATACTTTTGACACCCGTTTATATTTATGCAGTAGAGCTAATGTCGTTTTTGTACTTTTAATATTTTAGCTTTAATTTTTAGAACAGATCTGCCGCGACAACTCAGGCTACTCAGCTGTCATTTATTCAATAAACTAGGCTAAATATTGACCTGATCACTGGTTCACTTTGGCCTCAGACGCTAAAGTTTACACATTAATAGCTGTATTGCTGACATGTTGCTCCCAATGTCTGACTATAATGGTTCCTGTAACTTGCTTTCACTTTAATGCTTTCTAACAAATTTAAAGAATCCATCACATGGCTCCCCATTTTCAACAGATGCTTTAATTACAATAAAGGTTTATGGCCAGGTGGCACCAAAAGACACAGATCACAGTTCTATTGTTTTCCACAGCAATGCAGTCCATACATTAAACATGTAAGTCATAATTTTTATTATCATCTCACTTTAATTAGAAATGAGCTAATTTTACATCTAAACAAACACACACAACAGATTCAAACGGATCACAGGATCTCTAGCATTCATCAAGAATGTTGCATCATAACTGATCATCTCTCCACAGTCTGTTTGGTCCAGATGTTGACAGAGCTGAAGCTGAGGAGCTTTGCTTTGTTTTGGGAATGCATAACACCAAGACTTCTTGTGGATGGGATGGATACAAAAATAAATAAATATTGTTCCCAACAATATTTATTGAAATATACAGAAATTACTAAGCGTTTCGTTCTGAAAGGCCACAAACCTACCGAATCTGTATTTATCACTATTGTAGTAAGTAAACAATCAATAAGAGTGTTAGTGTTCATTAGTGCTTTAACTGCTTTAGGATCAAATATGTCTAGCATTGACACTTACCCTAGAAAGGCTTCATCAACAGGCACACGCTTCAAGTAATTTCTGGTATGGAGGACTCAAAGGTACACAATCACAAATCTACACGTCATTAAAAACCATGAAAAGGCGGAAAAACTTTGGGAATCCGGCAGAAATACAGAATGTAGCAGAAAAGGATGTCGGTGGATGGTTACATCCTCGATTCTGCCGGGCTTTTCATGGTTGTTGCATCTAGAACTGCACATTTCAGATCAGGAAATGCACACAGGTTTCAAGTGAGAGCTACAAAAATATACAAATGAGAGGTCAAAGGTTTCTCTTGGCTAAAAACATGATCAGAAAATAAGTTTGCCTCTATATGCTTTGGATAGTTCAGGTAGTGTCAGACCAACAGCAGGGAAGGCTCAACAACCTTTGAGCTCTACACGTTTCCACCCACTGAGACCAGCTGAGGGGTCTCCTCCAGTGTCGTCTCTGTCTTGCATTTGTTTACGGACCGTTGAGAAGGAACGAAGGTAAACATCTGCAGACAGGCGTTACACAACGACTCCATAAACTCTTTAAAAAGCATTCAGGTGATGATGAGCAATGGCAGAAACACACATGGAGGCTGAGGAATACAGCAGCAACGGACATAGAGCAGCACAATGTTATGGACAACTGGTTCTGGTTCTGGTGTCAGCAACATCTACACAAAACTAAGATGTTATTAGAGATGCTTCTGGAGTTTATCCTTGATCAGGTCAGTGTGAAGCTAGAGATGCTCAGAGCAGAGGGATGAGTTTGGGACACGGAGGGGAAGAAATTGATAAGTTGTGCTTAAGATATGGAAAGTTTGTGAGTGTAGAACTTCGTGAACATCTCCAGCTAACATTCTCACAGTGAGGCACTTTACATTTGAATCATGTGGTCAGCATGAAACTTTTCTGACTGCAAAAACATTCATTCACAGCAGAGTTAGTGTCTGGACCATTCTGTATGTAACACAGAAAAATCTGTAGTCCGTCCTGAAGGACTAATTTGACACATGAACATTCAACAGTTATTTTTAATTTTGTCCGGAGAAAAAAGATGGAAGCTTCTTTCAGTTCTTTTTAAACTGATACAGTGCAAAATCTACCCCCTTAAAATATAGATGTATGGATGTATATGTGTTGTGTGTACAGAAAAAATAGGATTAACATCTGGAAATATGCAGGAGATTTTTATTCGGACCATATCGTTCTGCTCATTTTGACGCATAGATGATTTTATATAACAACAACAGTGATTTAGCGTCACATCTAGGAATTAAAATGACCACATTAAAAAGTGGCTCAATTGTTTTCTTATTCCCCATTTGTTTCTTTTAGAGCGTTGACAAAAATAAATGATTATTGCTCTGTAGTGATAGGAATCATATTTCATTATGTAGATGCTGAATCCTGTTTGATTTTTCAAGAGTAATGTTTGTAATTCTTAATTTTATTTAAGAAGTTACAGACGTCCCTCTGCTCTCGTCATCACAGCTTCAGATTTCTGGAGCCACTTTTACAAGCAGATAAAGGTCTGAAAAGCATGAAATCAATCCCTGTACACTTCCGTCTCTGTTTTACGGTGATTATAATCTTCATTTGTGCAGGAATTTTGTGGCTCCATTATTGCTAGAAAAATAAATAAGTGTGCAACGATTCCCTGCCTGATTCTTTAATTTGGCGAAAGCACTGAGGGGATCAGGCGAGGCTGGAGCGGTTCACATCTGAACAGGAGGGTGGGTCAGTGAAGGAGATGCTGATCCGTCTCTGCTACTGTTTAGGCTGCATGAAGACCTTCAGGTCCCCCAGACAGACCACACCCAGCAGTCTCCTTCATCAGACTCAGCTAGTAAACCCATGTCAGCAGCTCACCTGGGAGCTCTGTGATCCTGCAGCAGCTCAGGTCAAAGTGCGAGCGCCTTGTGCACCGTAAAGGATCATAAGGCCGTCTCCTGAACCGTGTGAGCCAGCCTGCAGGAAGGCAGCGTCCTTGGTGTGTCCAAGTCCTGGTCTTCTGTTTGTGCTTTGTCGCTCTCCGTCTCTCCGTCCTCGCTGACCGTGTCCTCTTTGCTGCAGGCTGCCCCGCTGCCGTCCTTCTTGGCCATTTGGTAAGGCTGTGTGCCGTTTTCTTTGGGCTGGAAAACACAGACAATCATTAAAGTGATGGAAACAACGTACTGGGGTTAAGAGGACAGACATGCAGGAGCAGAGTCGCGGTAAACTACCTTCAGGGCCAGAGGTGTGATGCAGCACAGCTTCTCCTTGTAGCGCTCCGGCAGGAAGAACAGCAGCGTGCCGAGGACTGGGAAAACTGTTCCCGGATTCAGGTCCTTCTCCTTCATAGGTCCTGTGAGGAACAACATGTTACGACTCTGTTACTCCAGTGTGACATGAAGTGGCAGAGAGGTTTCAAAGGTTCACTTGTAGAAAATCTAAATGAGGGGCAAACAAGACATGAGCTGCTCCCAGCCTCAACAACTCACTAACCGTATTTACACCTGTTTAGTGTTTGGGGGTTTATAAGAGACTAAAGGAAATGAGTCCATTGTTGTAACATGGAGAAGTCTCATGGTGCGTTATGTGTCCAGATCAGCGCGTTTTGAGCCTTTTCTGCTGGACGCTTCAGCATCAACCGATCAGAGAGAGCCTAATATACGACATAGTCACGCGTTTTGCCTGGAAGTGATAGTGGGGATCTAATGTAATGTTGCTGTTTAATCTGATCCGGGTGAGATGAAATCAGTCCTGAAATTTAACCTTATTAGTGCGCAACTCTGACGCCTCGGAATTATTCTGGGGGATCCAGATGCGCCACTGAGGCACCTGGCACTCTTCTTCTCTTCTTTCTCTAAATACATAAAGTCGAGCTGCTCTCTCAACTTCAACCACAATTGTACAAAGAGACTGTTAAACAAGCCTAGAAAGTGCGAACGGCTCCAACCTGAGGCGTTGGTGTAAACGCACTGTTAGTGTTAATTAGTGTTGAGCCTTTTTGGGTTTTGTCTCTGCCAACTTTACACAACCAGATGCTTCATGATCTGCCTATTTGTAAATAGAAAAAGACTCCAGCCGCATCAGACTGGATGGAGACTGTCTCTTCTAACGTTTCCAGTCTTATCGTCACCATCCTGCTGAAGGGAGAACCTACAACTCAGTCTCACGTCCATTTCTAGTCTTTCCAGTAAATCTGTCCTATAAATGGCTCCATCCATTTCCTATCAGCTCTGACCATCTAAATATGCTGAAGATATTAGTATGTACATTAAATGTAGATAAAATATCATAAACATGGCCTTTATTTACTAAAGCTCACGTATTCATGTACGTTGCTTTCTGATAATCTCTACTGAGGGGTTAACGTTCCACTTTCTGGCTGCTTATTCATAAAACATGAATAAACTTGAAGGGATATGAACAGCTTTGCATAGAGTTGGAGTACTGAACATGTTTCCTGTTTGTACCTGTGAGCAGACTGACCAGCAGCCCCACCACCACCACAGTGGCCGAGTTGTGAGCGCTGTACCACATGTAGGACAGCGAGTAGAGCGCTTGCACTCCTGTTGGCCTAAAAGAAGGACGACAGAAACACGATTGAAACATTTAACGGCTGGTTAAATTTATTTTTAGGCTTTTCTATCCAACCTCACTACAGTAAATCAAACACAATGTGTGTAACAGGATGTGTGACCTTGGCTTGGCTGTGGCGCTGCTGACCAGGGAGGTCAGAACGGTGGTGGTCATGTTGTGGAACGGTGGCAGAGCCGTGGTGTTGAGATGCGGTACCGGTGTGGGACGAGACATTTGCATCACAAAGCTTCCGATCCCCACCCAGAAGGCCATGGCCAGGCCAGCCGCTAACCCCACTACCGCCCCCTGGCCGGAAGAGAGATGGCAGAAACTCGGTAAACAGGGCATCTGCAGCTCTGCCTTTATTTTTGTCGTTTAAAAGATGTTTTGAATCAAGACTTACGACGGGGTTAGCCCAAGGAAAGAAAATCCCCAAGCAGAAGAGTCCCAGCAGGGGGCCACCTACCATCCCAAAGATACTGAAGGCTGCCTGCGGACACACAGCACAGAGATGCAAATCAATGATGATGTTTGGAGAGCGCATGTCTACTAAAGCCAAAGACACAAAGCTTGTACTGAACTTATAAACCCAGATGAACTTACTGATGTCAGATAAGAACAAATGCATAAAAATGGGATTATTATCATATCCATCATATCCAAGCACCTTAGCTGGTCCTGACAGTCACAGAATGTACACTTACCTACCTTTATTCTAACTTTTTTGGGGAATATTTAAAAGAGATCAATATAAGCAACACAAAGTCTTCACAGTCATGATTGGATTTGATATTCACACAATCCTTAGTCCAGTGGGACGGCAACTAAAAGAAATGTGACACCACATATAACCTGAGACTGGAGTAGTTACCTGCAGCACAGATCCCATTATGGAGGCAACGTAGGCCATGGCCAGACACACCAGTCCGTAGGCCAAAGCTGAGGGAACATGACATTACCAGGAAGGTTTGTTTCTGTTCTTAAAGGCTTTTCAGGAACTTTTCTCTCAAACCAAACAAAAAACTTGCATAACCAAGCAATTAATCATTAATACAACACAAGCAGGTCAACCTACCAAGTCCTTTGGACAGAAGAGTGGCCCTAGCCTCAGTCATATTGGGAAAATAAGGTTTTATCAGGTCCTCCATAGTTACTGTTGCCAAGGAGTTGAAAGCTGAGGAGATGGTACTGAAGGGAGATAAGAAATAAACAGACTGAATGCTTAAAAACAGAAAGCTACAGTTGTCAGGACAGATAATGGATGACGACATCAACACAGTAATCTCTCCTACTACAATTCACTCAAAGAGGAAAAGTGAAGGATAAAAGACATCAGGATTTATTGTAGTGTATGCAGCCAACAACTGAATTGATGTTTAAGGCCAACATTAACAAAACAGGCAATCACAGCAGTCTACATCCAGGCAAATCAGACTCCAGACGTTTTGAAGAACTAATTCTGATATTTTCAACAAACAAGAGTTTTAATTGAGTATCATCCACACCTGGTATTCAACTGGAGACATATATGATGGTTTTCAAAGCTTTTCCTAAGATAGAAAACCTTTAAAACTCATTTGAAAAATAAACTAACTAAACCTTTATGCATTTTTGATTACTGGGACCATTTGGACGACATGACTGATGGTGAATCTGTGTGATATAAATAAAAACTGAATCAAACTGTGTGATTTACCTGAGAGCTCCACTGAAAAGGCAGGCCACAAAAAGCCCAGGGAGGCCTGGTAAGTCCCTGAACACATCCATTACAAAGTACAGCACCATCTGCACAGAGATGCTGGTGTCAGCAGGGCACATCACGTCTTTCACGCTGATCCAACATGACGGCAACACAGCTCACCTGGTCATTTGTTTTGACGTAGCCCTTGTCCAGAGGGCTCTCCTCACCATAGCGAGCGAACATGACCAGACCCATCAGACAGCCCAGACAGAGGACGATCTGCTGGCACGGGAAAACCACGTAACAGGACCTGAGAAGGAGAATGTTGTTTGTTTGGACCGGAATCCGTGAGTGTGAACCTAATATGAAGGACTGCTTATGCTCACATTATGGCTTCCTTCTCAGTGCGGGAACTGAGGTAGCGCTGAACCTGGGCCTGGTTGACGCCGTACAGAGCCAGCATGAGGAACACTCCTCCCACACCTAGTGACCAGAAGGTGTGACGCTCCAGAGGGTCGGGGTTCAGACTACAGAGACACATTAAATCTGGTATTTATGTCCATAAAGTCTCGTCGGGCATCACTCCTCCAGTACTCACTCAAGTCCAGCAATGCGGCTGCCGTTGGCAGCTTTCCTCCACACTTCTGCTATACCTCCAGCCTGACTGGCTCCAACCACGATGACAGCCAGCTGCCCAGCAAACATCACCACAGTCTGGAACACATCTGTCCAGATCACCGCCTTCAGCCCCCCCTGGGAGACAGGAGGACGCAACCAGGTTACAGGTAAGCTTTCCATAAGCATTCAGTCTTTCATTTCAAATGACATAAATGAGAAAACCTTAAACTTACCAGAGCAGTATACAGAGTACACACCAGTCCCATAGCCAACACTGCTCCCCACAGGTCAAAACCTGTCACTGCAATCCGGAGCAAAAATTAAACCACACACAAACTGAACTGCAGCCCCTAAACTGGACTAATAAACACTTACAGTAGGCTGCTAGTGGAATGTGTTCAAATCTCACTGATAATGGTATCTAATGTATTCACCTGCATTAAGAGCCAGAGCCGGAGCATAAAGAACAACCCCCATATAAATGACCTGCAGAGAAAGAACCTCGAAATTAAAACACACATAAAAAAAGGAGATCAAAGTTTGCAGAAATGTTCCCTAAAACCCTGAGAAGGTAGAAACTGTTCTGATCATGTCCTGAGCTGTTACTGCAAGGACCTATGATTTTGTACAGCTTTAATTAGTAAAAGCTTTAATATTATATAAATATGGAAGAGCCTAACAAGGAGGTACAAATAATCCTCATAGAAATCAGAAAAGCATATATTTGTACTCAGAAAACCCTAGCCATGTTTAAATACGGAACATTTCTTAATCTGCTTGAAATGTGTTTGGATTAAATCATCTGAATGCATCATATACATAGGCAAAAACAAACTAATCAATCCAAACATGACATGTGTCTCTATCCTCCTGGTTTTACTCAGAAGTTAAGTTTTCCTAACCTGGACGCAGACAAAGAAGATTTACTTCTGCCAGTGCTGAAGTAAAACACGAATAGACGAAAGTGTGTTTGCAGCGTTGTGAGCAGCTATAATGGACCTGTGCCAAGTTCTGAGTGTGGTTGAGGCTGTGTTTTGTTTATGATCAAGGATGATGCTGTGTTCTAGGTGCTGGTGTAAGGATTTACTGTCTTCTTTATGCCTTATGTCAAAGTTTAAACTGGATTTCTGATAGTTTTTAATTTCCAACCAGATATGATCTTCAGTTGGTCCAAAATGCTGCAGCGAGAGTTCTGTTGAAACTTAAAAAGAGAGATCATATCTCCCCAATTTTAGCTTCCCTTCATTGGCTTCCCGTCAAACTTAGAATAGATTTTAAGATTCTTCTTTTGACATATAAAGCCATCACTAATAAAGCTCCATCGTATATCAGAGATCTGATTACTCCTTATGTCCCTAACAGAGCACTTCGCTCTCAGACTGCAGGTTTACTGGTGGTTCCTAGAATCTCTAAAAGCACAATGGGAGGTAGATCTTTCAGTTATCAGGCTCCTCTCCTGTGGAACCAGCTTCCAGCTTTAGTCCGTGAGGCAGACACCCTGT
>JAVLVB010000660.1:252174-264036 GCA_032876305.1 Orestias chungarensis
TTAAGATTAAAACCTTCCTGTTTGATAAAGTTTATAGTTATGAAGAGGTAGAGAAGACATCCTAATCCGGTTGGGGAGGAACTCAGTCTTGACAGACGGTTCTCCTTAGCTCTACCTTCTTCATGTCTCACTCTATAGTGTTAAGTTATTTAAGTTTTTCTATAGTTATGCTGCTATAGGCTTAGACTGCTGGAGGACAATCTGACCACTTCTCTCTCTGCTACTTTCTTCCTTTGTCCAATCTACTTAGTTAACGTTATTTCAACCTTGTTAACCTTTTGTTTTCTCTTAGTGTTCTTCTCTCCATAGTAGCCACACCTGGGCTGGCGTTCTGTTAGCTGAGACAGCTTCTTGGAGGAAAACATGGGCTGAGATGCTTCCAGTGACGTTCTACAAATGCTGCAATAATCTCTATTATTTCAGTATCCTGTGCTTCTAATTTAGTTTTCTGTCTTTTCAAACCCCCAGTCGGTCGGGGCAGATGGCTGCTTGTACTGAGCCTGGTTCTGCTGGAGGTTTCTTCCTGTTAAAGGGGAGTTTTTCCTCTCCACTGTCGCTACATGCATGCTCAGTATGATGGATTGCTGTAAAGTCAACGACAACACAAGCCATTGTTTCTGTCTGCTGATTCATGAGGAGTGAATGCTGCAAGTCAATGACTCCATGAATCTGCTGGAATTCCTTTGATTGGAAACTTTTTTAAATTGATTTGTTTATAATGTATCTATGATTTTAATTGATTTTCTTGTAAAGTTTCTTGAGACGACATCTGTTGTAAATTGGTGCTACAGAAATAAACTGATTCTTGATTCGAGAAACTCCAATATTATTAGAAGCAAAGAAAACATTTTACTAATAGATGCTTATTTACATTATTTATTTGACAGCTGAACATACCTATTTCCAATTTTTAATATTTCTTTCTGGATTTAAGAAAGAAAAATTATTATTACTTTTGTTGGTGATGTCTCTGCAGTGTCTTTATTAAACGTTTTTAAATCTGTTGTTTACTTCTAATAATATTGGAGCATTTTTTTCTTCATACAACCATACGACCTATCGTAAATGTTAGATCTGAGGAGTGCGTGACAATAGGCGGTCATGACATGATTCTCTGGAGGACCCTCCAGAGCCACCATGTGCTTCATGGCTGCTTAATGTTATGCCCTTCATACAGTTTAGGTGGAACGGCTGGTTCCTGTAGATCTATAGTTGCCCTGTTTTCTAACCATTCTACTTGTTCACTAATGTTTTCTATTAAATCTCTAAAGCCAGAAACGAAACACCCGAGATTAAATTACACAAAGGAGGAATCAGGTGGACTTTAGACTTTGCACTTAATCCTATGATTGTTATTAAACAAAAGTGGTATATTATGAATGTAATTCATACTTCAGAGGATTTAAATCAACTTTTCAAAAGCTTTCGTTTCCAGTTTATTACAACCAGATTTGTGAAGCTTTGTTATCACTTGTTAGAATCCCAATAATATAATTATAATTCATTCTAGTGATGTGGCAAAATGTGTAAACCAGAACATATTTTTCATGCTCTGTATACATATGGCTAAAGATTAAAAAACAAACACTGTTCACACATTTCAGTAAGTTGGTATAGAAGGAGTGGTTTCTGTTCATTTCCTTTAGGAAGAACAACAAAGTTATGTGGTGAGGCGATTATAATGGTATAAAAGTGATGAAGTGGTCACTGAAACAAAATAAACAGAGGAACACTTACTGGAACAAGGTTTCAATCAGACGAACAGATGAATTTATTAATTTAGCTACATAAACACTCAAATATGAAGCAGATCCAGATACCATCTGAAAGATGAAGGTCGCAGTCCCGCATATGCGAACAGTCTTGTTAAAACGCAGTTCCAGATACTGTTGGGGAGAACGTAAAAGAAAAACAAACGGCTAAATGAAGACATCCCGAACATATCATCTCAGAGACATTCTGTGCGAGTTGGTGGAGCGGATCAGAACTGCCACAGGTTCTGATCCGAGATAGAAATGATTTCTCTTGAAGGGACATTATTGCAGTCATTCCCCAGTGAATGACTGATCAGAGATAAATGTCCTTCAAAAACATTAAAGATGACAACATGTGTTTGCTCCAAAACTGTCTAAGCCAGGGTTAAGATAGGAGAGATACGATGTTCAACTCTGAGATCATACTTGAGAAAGAGACAATGTGGAGAATGATTGATTAAAAGGTTCTAAATAAAGACAGAAAGAAACAGATGAAACTACATGTGACGCAGCGATGTTGAACTCAAACTGCACGGACAACGAAAGCTGAACACAAAGACACAGATGACCTGATGTCAAAAACGGTGACACACAAAGTACATTTTTAAAACACTTTGTTTAAATGCAGTAGCATAATCACAATGACAACTTTAGGATTGAACAGTTATCCAGAGTTTAACAGTCAGCAGAGAAAAATATTCCAATATTAAGACATTAAAAAAATGTGTTTCACAGGAGGGACCTGCACTGATAACCTACACGATCATTATTAAAGTAATCAGTCCACTGGTGGGATTTATATTTGACTGATCAATAGCGTTTTAATAAATGAAACATTAAAAATTGAGATTATGGTCCTGCAATATAAATGAACTTGTCTTAAAGCTTTATGCACATCATCTTCTATAACTGCTGGACACGCAGGTACCTCATAGGCGCTGGTAAGCCGGAGCCTGTAGAAGATGGGGATGAACACATGGGCTGGGATGAGAAGACCCAGAAAATACGAGCAGCCGAGGAACCAGTACTGCGTCCCAAAGGCATACACCTCAGACGGAGCGCCCAGGATGGCCACGGCTGACTGGAAGGTGGCCAGCAGGGACAGGGACACTGGGAGGCAGCTCATGGAGCGGTCGGCCATCAGGAACTCCTGAGACAAACAACGTGGACACGTCAGACATTACAACACAGTGAAAGCCGACAGGAACCGGGGTCAGAGTTTACCTGGGTGGTGCGCTGACGCCCGCCGGAGAAGGCGTAGAAGAGGCCGATACCAGCAGAGGCCACCAGCAGCAGCACAAAGATGATGTAGTCCACCGTGGTGAAGTGCATCTGGACCACCTCCCCCATGATGTTGTTGGACTCTGGGTGTTTGGCGAGGGCCTGGCCGAGCTCAGCTGCTGGTGCTGATTAAGCTGTTGGAGAAAGTGGTGCTGTGGCCCAAAGGAACGGCTCCTGTTAAGCTGCTGAAGTAAGAACATCATAGAGGTTTTATTACAACGTTTCAACAGGACTACTCTTCTGCTGGTCCATTCAGACTTAAATTAACACAGAGCAAGGTCTGACAGCAGCTGTATGACAGTTCTTTCTGGGACAACAAGTCAATGTTTAGCAGCAAGGAACACTGGTTAAACTTTAAACTACTGCTGGACTTGTTCTTAAATTGTCAATTCTTATTTTTGAACCATATGCATGTGTCCAAGTTTACCTTCAAGATTTAAAGTTAAAATAAGAAAAAAATTGGTACTTTAAGCACTTTTGAACTGATCATCAGAATAAGATAAGCTTATTTAAATTGAAATTTGTTGGCATAAATTAGTGCTTCTTTGCTGGAGGATTGGATTTATGTTACCTTTATCATTACCTTTATAAGTTACTTTATAAGACACACAGCTGCTAAGTTACAGCTGTGTGTCTGACTCCATGCTCAGCTTTAAACCTGATGCTAGTAGATGAATCTTCTCTGGTCAGAACCTGTTACAAGGATTGAGAGTCATCATGTTTTTACAGGTCATTAGATATGCCTGATAACCTTTAGAAATGACTTTCCGAGGTGTTTTCAATTGAACCGATTGCAACAAAAACCAAACATAATCCACCTGCATGTTTGAATAACAGACACGTAACCCTGTTCTTTAGCAGAACTCACTACAGGCGACGTACTTTGGTCAAATGAGACGGGTGGTTTTTCCCTCCATGCTGTGCTCTGCGTCATGCAGCTCTTAGATGGATCAAATTGTTCCTTTCAGAACTTGTTACTCTTACTCAGGTCTCCACATCACGACCCAAATAAACCATAGGTAGCCCAGCGTAGGAAGAGGAGTTAAAACATCATAGTGGAGGGAAGACTAAAGATTTCACGAGGTTGTCAATAAATAACATTTATTTCAAAATGATGACAATTATCACTAAGTTTTCAGTTCTGAAGCATGTATCAGTAAACAGGCAGCGTACTGAAGGACATAAGAAAACTCTGCAATGATCATTTCAGATGTGACATAACTAGTTTCTTCTCCTCTGTGGGTGCTGCATAGCTCAGCCATCCATAAACTAAATAACAAGCAACACTCAGGATTTCCATGAGTGAGACCACGTCTGAGAATACAATCTAATGGAAGCTCATCAAACTGGGGCTCTGCAGTCTGCTGACGGGGCCGACTGAATCATTTTGTCTCCTTGCGTGATCAAGCACCGGACATGACTGCAGTTAATCCCACACTTGGCCTTTTGGCTGATTATCTCTGATTAACTTCAATGTAAATCTGTTCCTCATGTATTTCTAACAATTGAACATATGATTCGTCTTTCACCTCAGAGTAATCTTTGTCATTGGACTAGGGGGCTAAAAAGGGACAAACCCCTGAACTAGAAGAGGCAAAAACACAGATCTGAGGTACGGGTGGGCAAGTAAGTACTTATATTTGATGTAGCGCTGCCTGTTCACATAAGAACAGACGACTGTAATCCAAACATTTTCTATTGGTTTTAGGTCTGCAGACTGGCGTCACTCCAAAGTCATGATATCCTTGCTATGTGGTCATACATTAGCTGTCCTATCTTTATGTTTAAAGTCATTATCATGATGAAAACCCAGCCGTTTGCTTCACGGTTGGGATAGTCGTTCCTCCAAACACGGTGAGAGGAGTTCTAGTCTGGTCTCACCTGACCTCATTATCAACAAAAAAAGACACCAAAAAAACATTTGTCTAATATGGAAAGAAGCTCATCAGGAAGAGGTATTGTTGCCGTGCGTGATTGGAAAGCATGGCATTTCCTGAAATGTGACCATAATGTTCCCTCGTGAGCATGACCCGTTGAACTTCAGAGCTCCGTGGTGCTGATGTTTTCAGCTCCGGCGTTCCATCGGTCCAGATTTATTACACCAACTCTGGTGCCTGATGGAGTAAGTAAGCTGTTACGGTATAAAGTACAGGCCACAGTTCATGTGTGTGGAACAGCTGTCCCTGTAGATATATTTCAACAACAACTTAAGTAACCCCACTGCTACTATTGTACAATACAAAGACAGTAGGCTCACATGAAGCAATTTACTTCTGCACTAGTTGGCTGAAGCCTTTTAACCAAGAGTGCTGCTTTACTACAGAAGTGTGCAAAAGAAAAGGAGTGACAGCTTGTTTCTGTGTTTAAGCAGATAAGAACCTGAACAAAATTAATAAATTAAACACTGAAATGTTTGTCTTATGCTCCCAAATTATTTACCACATCAACACCAGGTATCATAGCAGAAATCATCATGGCAACCTGCTGAGATGTAAGGAAGCTCAGATCACGGATAGCAGCCTTGCGTCATTGATAACAATAAAAATAATTTTATTTATCATACATTTATTTTGGAATTAATCTGTATTAATGGGATTTATTGAATTTATTGAGTTACTTAAATTTAAATGACATGATCAAATCAGCAAAGCAAATAACAATAAATGTGTGCTTAAAGCTTTGGCCATCATCAAACATCAGCGTAGGTTAGGAACATACTGTTTCCAGGTAACAGAGGGATGTTACCTGTGTATTTAATGAGTTAGTGCGGTAAAATATGACAAAGCTGCCGTTTGATGTTAGACTAAAAAGGTCTGGAGCTGTACGGTGAGGTCAGAGCTTTGTTCGCTGCTTTTAACGCCCTTCTAACCACATATTCACTCACCCTTCAGATCAGGTGCAGCTCAAACAATACATGTGATGCACTTTGGAGTGAGCAAAAAGTGAGTTTATATGTGTTCTTGTAGTTTTCTTTCAAAATGTAAAGTAGACTGTCAGCTGTTTCTACTGTAGTTTAAGACTCCAGACACAATCTAATAAAACTGGAACAAAACTAAAACTAAGGATGAAAACCAGACTTCTAGTTTAGCGTTTAGCTTTTTTTCTGCTATGCAAATTAATGTAACGATAGCTATGATGAACAATGAGGAACCAGTGAATGCACCTTGCAGACACAGGTGCCTTTATACTGCAATCCCTGGAAACAAACTCACTGCTTCTCCCTCCCAGACATTATGGGACTAAACGATGCTCGTCAAAATCGATCCAGTCACACAGAGGTAGAGCTTACCGCCGACAAACAAACCGTTGTAATGGCAGAAACACTCAAAGTGTTTCATCAACCGGGTCTTTACGGTTTTTTGCAGAAAACCACAGATAAATCAATACTAAAGCCCAAATTTTTGGCAGCCAGGAGAAGAAATAATGAGCGACGTAATCATGTTTGTTGTGAGTGGAAAAAAACAACATTGGATGCATTTTGCACTTTAAAAAGGTTTAGTAGTACTTAGTAGTACATATATGGCTTGTTATAGGTTTTGGTTTCCTTTTTATTAATTAAAAAGCATGTTAGGGATCAGAGTCTTGGCTATATTCAGAATCCCAGTAGTTGACTGTAACTTTCACAGGACTAACTGGAATACCTTTGGATTATTTATTTCTATAAAAATCCTACTTTCCACCCAGTTCTTGTATAATCTGACACAGCTAAATCTTTCCTTAATGTTTTCCTAAAATAAGGGAATCTGACATTTAAGGATCAAATCTATCAGATACAATATCAGGAATCAGGAATCATTTATTATCATTCGCAACACATGGGGTACATGAGCACGAACGAAATTACAGGGGTGACGAAGACCCGTAGCCGCTGCACCTGCGGCGAGCTGCCTCGTGTCCTTAAGGACAAGGGAAAATGACACGTAGGGAAAGATGAGGGAAAAAAAATACAATTCACACTTTATCCTTGCCAGGATACAGCTTGAAGTTCCAAAAAAACCTCTGCACAAGCAACAATAACAACAGAACAGAGCCTTGGGATGAAGATGAGGATGAAGGCGTATGTAGAGCTGGTATCAGTGTGTGTGAGTGTATGTGTAGGTCGGTGAGCTGTGAGCCGCTCTGTCCTTCGATGATAACATAGGTGGGGTACTTTATCGTCTACTTGTGTACTTTCTAAGTCAAGCAGCACACTCTGCAAAGATAGGTCTAGTCTAGAGATAACAGCTGTTAAAGAATCACCCTGAAAGAGTTTATATTTAAATAAATATAAACATTATCTTACAAAGCACGTACAAATAAGCTTTAATATAAACCTTCATGGAATAAAGTTGATGAACAGGTTGATGAAGGGGTGTGCAATCTATATAGTAACTGCAATAACAGAGCACAATATTTATATCCTAAAGGACTATTCAAATTTAAAGAATTGTGCGCCAGTACATTCCAATATTGGGTGATATTGCCATCTTAAGATGTTCTAATATAGTGCAGAATGATCTCATACAATTGGGTTGATTTTAGTGACAATTCCAGACAAGGAGTTTCCATTAATGTATAGTTTATGGTGATGAATTTCTGGTCTCGATAGGAATTATGATTCATTGTCACAATAATAAACCGGAGACAGCAAGGTTTTAAACTCCAAAAACAACAGAGATAGTAAGTGGTTTTTAAGTACAGACGAAAAGTAACGAACCTGCACACACACCTGCAATTATATATTAATATCCCCTTAATGCTTTAACATTATTATTAACAGTATTTAGCGTGTTTATTTTCTTATGAGCTTTTTTTACCGCGCTGGTTCTTCCTCTCCTGCTTCAACTCAGACATGTTTTGGTCTCAGATGTTCACTTAAAGACGACTTTCCTACATTTTCCTGCTCCGCCATCTTGCTCAGGGCAAACCTGTTTATGAGCCATGTGCTAGCAAAACAAGGCTAACGGTTGGCTGATTTCTTCTTCTACTGCTCCACTGGTAGATCCCAGCGTTAGGTAGTTCATTACTGCCACCTATTGACCGCAGATATAACAGATTGTAAAACATGATTATAAAGCAGCTAATCGATGACTAGATTTTAATCTATTAAATTTATTAGTCTTCCAGCTCTATAAATATTGCCCAACACAGTAACAGTTTAATATAACCGAATTTATAGCAGCATAACACATGAAGCTTGAGTTAAACCTGTTACAGTACATAAAATTAAAGGATGGACATTGCTCGTTTACATACACGTAGCGCTGGCTGGAATCTGGGCCACCAGCGTTTAGCAGGATATTTCTGATCAACCCTATAAGGTCCAGTAATGTGATCAATGATTAAACAGCCAGCTGTTTGGTAAAGTTACATTTGGCAACAGACTATGAGCCATGATGCTGCATGTTTGCAGGCCACTGTAATTTGTGTCATGATCAACACAAATAAAGGAGCCCAGTGACAAATAAAACTTCCAACCAGCTCTAAATGTTTATATGCAGGTATCTCTTTAAGAGTCATGAGAGCTATAAAGTCGGAGTGCTCTCCATCACGTGCTGATAAGATTTAAAAAAAACATGACCCTAAAGATTATTTCAGTCTTTTATGATAACTGGTAACAAAACACTAGATGTCAGAAGAGAATGCTGGATTATGTCTAATGATTAGTCGAACATGCAACAGTTCTTCAGTGATCCAAGGTCTGCTTGGCCTTCCGGTAAATGATCTGAGGAACGTTAGCTTCCACCCAGATCAACATTTTTCTCTAAACATAAACAGATCCAACTGCTCTGCACATGCATGAGTACAATCATGACAAAACCAGCGCGTTGTTAAACTGAAAGGACTGAGGATCCGATCTTAGCATCAATAAGTTGCTTTTGAATGGCTGCCAGTGTCTCAGGGTAATGTAAATGAACACTGGTCCATTCTCCTGTTTCCATAAAGCTCTCTTAAAGTCCGATAACCTCTTATCAGCCGGTGTGAGGACTTTGCTTTGACTGGATTGTTATGTTAACTAAGAAATAAAACAAAGTCTAAAGAAGGATCTTCTACAGAAGATTTGTAAGGTGACCCAGACATGAAGACCCAAGGATCACTTCCCTCCCTCATGCTTAATCGTTGGTTCAAGCTAAGCCCCTGTGTTCGCCTTTGTGCTGATGATTACAATTATTTTAATTAAGCACAAGCGACATTAAAAATGACAAAAGAGCGACAAAAAAGTATTACTGCCAGATTTAGTCTTGGGAGACGCCTTTCTCTTAAGAAAAGCTGTACTGGTTCATTGTTTTGTCTAGCGCTTCTGTCCTTTGATTTAACATTTATTAGAAATGAGGACTTTTAAGTTTGACAAGGACATCTTTGGTCTCTTGAAGGTTTCATAGCTGTAGGACAGTCTTATCTTGAGATGAACTTAAGATTTAGGATCTGGAAAGGAACATAAGGTCCTGGAAAAATCTGCAGCTGTTACATGTTTTCTAGAGGTAAGGGAATGGAGAATTTGATGAATTCACAGCCCTTCATTTTTTCACCTTAGGTTACAGCCCTTATGCCAAATTGTTTTAAATGAATCGCGCTGCTCTAAATTATATATGCACTTAAACCACTATGACATTATGGAAAAGGTTAGAGATTTTTGGTACGTTAAAAAAATAGAATACCAAGAAACATAAATATTCACAGCTGTTTTCCACCGGTTAACCATAAGATTGTTTTACAGCTTAAATAGAGTCGATCTGTCGTAAATTGAGTTGAGAAGGGCACAAACCTGACACCAACCAGCCCCGGCTGATCAGCAGATCAATACTATCCGTACTGTGAAGCATGGTGGCGGCAGCATCATTCTGCGGGGATGCCTTTTAGCCTCTGAAACTGGTTGACTAGTCTGAATCGAGGGAAACAATGAATGCAGCGATGTTCCGAGACATCCTGCATAAGAGCGCTCTGGACCAGGACTTTTCACTGTAGTAGACGACCAAAAGCAACATTTGTGGTAATCTCCTGGACAGGTCAGCAGATAATTAAGCAATGATTACGTAAGTGTAATTATTTTATTTTCAGTAAATCTGTGATAATCCAAAACTTTCTCATATTGGGGTATGTGACTAAAATTTTGATCAAATCAATCAATTTAAAAACAATATGTGATAAAACTGAACTAATGGTACTGAAAATGTCAAGTGCTTCAATTATTTTCCAGATGCACCACAGATGCTCCTGATTGGCAAATTAAGATTTGTGCTTAATAATTTTACTACATTTGTTTTACACAGCATCAAACATTCACTGTCAATGCTGTGTAAAACACATAGCTGCAGAATTTAGTCTGACTTCTCCAAAATTTAATGCGGAATATTCAATAAATTGAAGAAATTGTATAAACTGAAAACTTAATTCTTGGTGTGCCCAGCTCCAAAGTTAACACAAAAAATACTGTTAGAGATGCGTAATAAACCGCGATGTTAGGTGCTTTCTGTGTACACATCGTTACTGGTTTAATAAGTAAGCCTAGAAAATATTAACAATCCATATGCACTTCAATCCTCTTTACAACATGAGAACAGTGAGCTATTTAAAAACTCTCACGTGCTTCATTTGTATACAGAATAAAGATCTCCAAACCTCTTATTTCATGTAATGTTGACCAAAAATGACCAACATTTAAAGGCTTAAAAATGTAGTTTATTTTGAATAAAAACAAAACAATTAATCTATCTTGGCTTAGAGAGATTTAATAACTGTAGTAATGATCACAGAACATAATTATCATAGTTTTAATAACGTTTACTAATACTAAATAATAAGGGCCTAATCAATCAATCAAATCAGTCAGAAATACTTTATTTATCCCAAAGGGAAATGAAATAATAGGACCTGGGCCCCCAAAGCTAAGTGTGTTTAGGGTTTAACTACCTCCAGTCTGAGACTGGAGCTCTAGAAACACAGTAAACACGAGCCCTGTGATCAGCGTCACTAACACGTCACTGCGCTCCTGCTACTCTGGCCTGTGACGTCACAGGAGCGGCGTGGCTCCAGGACGAGACCTCACGCGCTCCTTCGTGTATTTCAGCCACACCGGAAGTGAGCCGGGCGCCGGCTTTTCATCCACCAGCGCCTGGTAGACAGAACGGGAACCCCAGGAGAAGACTGGTCAGCTCCACCTGAGCCACATGGTTCTGCTCCATGAGTCCTCTCTGCTGCCGCGTGCACCAGCGGGAAACTCAGCCAGTTAATAACCGGTTTGCTTACAACACGCCAATTTTACCCGGTTCTATCCGTCAAGAGAGCAGTAACCAGCTTCTGCTAGTGTCTTACCTCTGTCCTCTCCTCCAAGCAGAATAACGAGCTGCAGGTCTGATGTGACACGCACGTGAAACTAGGCGCACGAGCCGCCGACCGCCCATTCTCCTTGACACCTGCTGCCTTCAGGAACGCCTCGTAAACCACACAACTCAAAATGACCAGAGCGATGTACGTGGTTTATGTCAGTTTCTGATTAATAACGTCGCGTCTGTTTAAAAACAAAGTATAATAATAAAGCTCTGCCATAAAAAAACATCATTTATTGAAAAAAAACACACAAAACAACACGATTTTAAATTGAGAGTGCACGTTTGATATGTTTTGTGTTAGTGGGACTTCACAATTGTTTCAAGCCGGCCCTCATTCCTAACCCGAATCTTAAATACCAATCTTTACGACGCCCGTGAAGGCAACACAGCACGCGCTCTCGCGGCCTAAAACTGTCTTCAATGTTCACCTTTACAGTTTGGAGGTGAACAATCTGCGTGACAGTCGGAATTATGGCAGCAGGTACAGAACCAGCAGATTTTAGCACCTCAGTTAAGTT
>JAVLVB010000660.1:264136-280214 GCA_032876305.1 Orestias chungarensis
CTGGAGGCTGCAGCATCCCTCTGCTCTGGTGACTCACAGCTCCACCAATGCAGCAGCAGGCTGATGAGAGGAAGGCAGAACCTGAAGGAACACATGGTGACTCATGTAAAAGCACAAAGTTTCTACAAAATTATGTTACTAGGGTCAAAATGTCCCAAACACGCCAGTTTAAAGCATAACTTCAGACGTTCTCTATGAACTGAATAACATTTACTTCAGGTATATCTATATAATTCAGGATTTGAACCAGGAACGCACTGATATAAAAGTTTGACTCGATACTGATATTAACGTTTCCCTATACCTTTGACCCATTGGAGGCTCAAACTGACACTGACACTGTTTTGGTTTCCGATCTCTCAAAATATTTACATTTTATGAGACTCAGATGTTTTTGGTTTTCTATTTTATGCAAAACCACTTTCATCAGAATAAAAACATGAAATTGCAGGTGCACTGCTATGAAAATCTGGGCCAATAATGGCATTAATATTGGAGTTGTGGCCAAGAGCTGCTATGCCAATATCATTAATGTCTCCCTATCCTTGTGACTTCTTAAAAACGACCTCACTAGCAACAATGGACGGCGCGCTCCACCTGCACGGCCTTCATCTCCACCGAGCGGACCGCGACAAGGAGCTTTCAGGCAAGAAAAAAGGTGGCGGAATTTGTTTTTATACCAACCAAGGCTGGTCTACAGATGTGACAGTGTTAATGAGATCATGCAGCCCTAATCTGGAATCGCTTTTCTTGAACTGTAGACTGTTTTATTGTCCGCGGGAGTTTTCATCCGTTGTGCTTGTTGCTGTTTACATTCCACCTCAAGCGTGCACGCGTGAGGCACTGAGCGCACTCGCTGATCAGATCCTCAGCGTGGAGAACCAACACACAGACTCTGTTTCTATCGTCTTAGGGGACTTTAACAGAGCAAAACTTAACAAAGAACTACCTAAATACAGACAGCATGTTACCTGCCCCACCAGGGAGAGCAGCATTTTAGATCACTGTTACTCTGTATTTAAAGGTGCTTATTGCTCTGTCCCCCGTGCAGCACTGGGACTATCTGACCACTGTTTAGTTCATATTCTCCCGACCTACAGACAGAAGCTCAAGTGTGCCAAACCTGTGGTCAGCTCGGTGAAAAAATGGACTAATGAGGCTAAAGAAAGGCTTCAGGACTGCATGGTTTTAACACACTGGTGTGTTTTTGATGGTGCCACAAGCAGCCTGGATGAATACACGGACACTGTGACATCTTACATCAGCTTTTGTGAAGACATCTGTGTTCCCACCAGGACTCACATTAAATACAACAATGACAAGCCCTGGTTTAATGCCAAATTGAAACAGCTGCGCCGGTCTAAGGAGGTAGCACATAGAACTGGGGATCGGGCACTGTACAACCAGGCAAGTAACACCCTAACCCTAATCAAAGCTGCAAAGAAGAACTACTCCAACAAGCTAAGCAGCATGATGACCAGTAACGAGCCATGAACTGCCTGGAGGTGTCTCCAGAACATCACCAGCTACAAAAGGCACCTACATAGACAATGGGAGATCGTCAACTGGCCGACGACCTTAACAGATTCTACTGCAGGTTTGAACAGCCCAGCAACGAGCCCCCATCCAACACCATTTCACACCCATCTGACTATCAGCCACCCATCCAGCCTGCCCTGAAGATGTGCGAGGAAGACGTGCTGAGACTTTTTTTAAAACAGAAAGTCAAGGAGGCCCCTGGTCCTGATGGAATCTCTCCCTCCTGCCTGAGGACCTGTGCAGACCAGATTGCACCTGTCTTTACTAAGATCTTCAACAGATCACTGGAGCTGTGTGTTGTTCTGTCCTGTTTTAAAAGCTCCACAATAATACCCATTCCTAACCAGACAACTACCACAGGACTAAATGACTACAGACCTGTTGCCCTGACCTCTGTGGTCATGAAGTCCTTTGAAAGACTGGTTCTCAACCACATTAAGGAAATCACGGACCCCCTGCTAGACCCCCTGCAATTTGCCTATCGGGCAGACCGTTCGGTGGACGATGCAGTGAACATGGGTCTCCCCTTCATCCTCCAACACCTTGAACACTCAGGAACTTATCCAAGAATTCTGTTCCTGGGTTTCAACTCAGCCTTCAACACAATTATTCCAGGACAATTACACAGCAAACTGACTGAACTCAGCGTACCAGCCTCCACCTGCCAGTGGATAACTGACTTTCTTACTGGCAGAAAACAGCAGGTGAGGCTGAGAAAGAGTACTTCAGTGACCCGAACCATCAGCACGGGCGCCCCACAGGGTTGTGTACTCTCCCCACTGCTCTTCTCGCTGTTCACAAATGACTGTACCTCCATGGACTCCTCTGTTAAAATCCTGAAGTTTGCAGATGACACAACAGTCATTGGTCTCATCAAGGACAGTGATGAGTCTGCTTACAGACGGGTGGTTGAACAGGTTGTCCTCTGGAGCAGTCAGAACAATCTGGAGCTGAACACAGCAAAAACAATGGAGATGACCGTGGACTTCAGGAGGATCCCCCCAAACCTGCCATCACTCACCAACCTAGACAGGACTGTGATGGCTGTGGAGTCCTACAAGTTCCTGGGCACAACGATCTCCATGGACCTGAAGTTGGACAGCAACTCCATCATCAAGAGGGCTCAACAGAGGATGTACTTTCTGTACCAGCTGAGGAAGTTCAACCTAGCCCAACAGCTGATGGTACAGTTCTACACAGCCATCATAGAGTCCATCATCACCACATCCATCACAGTGTGGGGCAGTGCTCTCACAAAACATGACACCAAGAGACTGCAGCGCATTATCAAGTCTGCAGAGAGGACCATCGGTGTAAAGCTGCCCGCACTGCTGGACCTGCATGCCTCCAGAACCAGGAAGCGTGCAGAGAAAATCATCACCGACCCGTCTCACCCTGGCCGTCACCTGTTTCTGTGCCTTCCATCAGGCCGACGCTTCAGCCACATGAAGACCCATACGACCAGGCTACAGAGAAGCTTTTTTCAGACTTCCATTATTCTCATGAACAATTGAACAATTCATTTAAATATTTTTATTACTTCTATAGTTTTTATACTGCACAAAACTGCACTTTAAAAAAATATATAAATTATACATGCTAAATGTTATAAATGTTTCTTTACTGTATTTTTCGTGCACTGCAAGCATCTGTGTAACCAAAAACAAATTCCTTGTATGTGTGAGCATACTTGGCCAATAAAGACTGATTCTGATTCTGATTCTGAATATCTCGGACCAGGAAAATACCTCATAACCACTGTACTTTCTCTACTTACTTACTTACAATTCCAATTTGCTACAAAATGGTTATTACTAATATTTCTGAAACAAATCAATAAATAAATCACAGAGTACAGGTAGCATGGAACTGATAGCTTTCAAGAACCATAGGATGGAAAGGAAATGATGGACAAAAAAGCACTAAATCAATAATAAGATGGAGGATAGTGGACTAAAGATGATGGACAGACATAATGAAAACGTTTTTGAATTACTTTTTTTCCAGTCTCTACTTCTTTCTGTTTCTGTCCAGACCTGGACGAGATTTTTATTTTAAACACAGACTAAATTTTTGTAACACGAGTAAAATAAACAGCTAATATTTCTAAGTATAGATATATTAAAAAATGCAACTTTAAAAGTGTTTCTCACGGAATAATTAACTTGTAAAAAAGCAACGTATGTGCAACATGCTGACACTAAGAGCGCCAGTGACGTATTTGAGACAAAGTTTTCTTGTTATTAGAGTGAAAATCTTGTGTTTTTGATATAATTGAAAAATCTACATCCAGTAGAAGACTCATCCTCTTATTGTATAACAGAGTAGGTAGCCTTTAAGAATGAAAACACATTTTCAGTAGTAAATGTTTATCAAAATTATGTCCCCAACACATTTTCAGTTTTGGAACAGTTTACTTAGCTAGTTAAAAGCAAAAATGGGTCTGTAAAGGTTCAGATCTTTGGTTTAAGGTAACATTATGAATAAGGCTAATAGACATTAGAAAAACCTCAGATTTGTATAACAGCTGGTACGGGATGCACAACTCCAGTCTACGATCCTGCAACCTTTAGACGCATCCTTGCTCCAACTGATCTTAAACAAATGCCTAAAGTCCCTTATCAGCATCAATCAGCTCTTCAGAGGTCTGTGATCGTGGTGTGTTAGTAAGCATCTGTGGAGGATTGGACCTCAGCACACCCATCCTATTTTCAGCCACTGGCTATAAATCCTAATTTTGAATTTTCAGGAGTTTTATCTGGGCACACTTCTTTTTGCACTGATAGGTCCTTCTTCCTGGCTCTGATTGGTTGTTTCTGACCAGGGGCGGTGTAGTTTTGCAGATGGCAATAAGACCACTGAGAGGATTCATGAGCTTGTCTTTGTTCTGTATATAATAGGAGAATAAATCAAATACCATTAAAATGTAGTGACAGTATTAATAGGGGGAATCAATGTATTTTTTCAAGTAACTGCATCCTGCACTAAACACATTTAACAAAATATATCAAACAACCTGAATCCATAGTAGTAATTACAGATCCAGCCTGTTTATTATTCTCTGTGCAAATTTGTGTTATTTATTTATCTGGAACTCGTCATTATTAGGCACTTTGGGATTGTTGCTAAATTTTGTTGCACGCTGTGCAATGACAGTCAATCCATCTGATCTGATAGGCTTTATAACGTAGTAGAAATTGTGTGCTCTGCTAATTGAGCATTTATTCTTAATGAAATCTGTGAAATGAATCCTGTGCACACATAACATCCATATACAAAGTATCACAACTGTTATTGCAGCACAAGCTGCTCCCATGCTAAACACTTTAAAACAGCCCCAACGTCCAGGTTCAGCCATGAGCCACCGTAACTCCACTGGAGCTGTGAAGCTGGACCATCTGGACTAATTAGAACATCATACAAATCTATACTTGTCACTCATTTCAGAAAGTCAAAAAACATCCATTTAACAGTGAAACATCTGAAGTTTTTATTTGTTGTCCGTATGATCATCGTTTACAATCTGTCATTCAGTCTAAGACAATGTGAATACTGTGGAAAAGAACAAAAACAAGGCAACTCATGCTGATCAACTCAAAACACCTGAATTCTAGAGATGCAGTGGAGTTAATGCCCTTGACTATGCTGGGACCCTACCTGACCTTTAACCCCACAGGGAATCCGTGCATTACAGTGAAAACGTCTGAAGGCTGCTGTGAATATAGTACCTAAACCCAGCAGTAACCTCGACTGTGTCCATGCCAAGTGTGACGCTTGTTCTACCGTAATCGAACTTTCTGAGACCTCGAATGTTTTCATCAGCTGTCAGCCATAATTATTAAAATAGCTAAAAGTAAAGGCTTTGAATACGTCACCAAAAATGTGACAAATATCAAACAAACCAACTCTGCCAACAGAACTGGTCACAATATTTCTCTATTACTTTAGTAACTAAGCAGAGCTCCACAGTGACATCTGGTGGGGCCAAATTTATGTTTAACTGCTGTCTGAAGTACCTCACCTTCTAC
The DNA here is from genome assembly GCA_032876305.1 of Orestias chungarensis. Classification (NCBI taxonomy): domain Eukaryota; kingdom Metazoa; phylum Chordata; class Actinopteri; order Cyprinodontiformes; family Cyprinodontidae; genus Orestias; species Orestias chungarensis. The sequence goes on from JAVLVB010000660.1 coordinate 269,704, forward strand.
CAGGGGCCACTTATACCTGATCAGTGTAGGCCAATACTACATGCTAAGCTAGTATTAGCATCAGGACCTTCCAGAGACTGCGCTGGTTTTGGGATTTAATCTTTTACTGATTCTTGATGGAAACAACATTATAGTATCTGACATCAACAGGTACTTACACTGACTGACAAAAATAAAGCTTTAAGGATGTAAATATGTTTGTACAGATTCATTGACGATTACAGGCCAAACTTTCCAGGAACTGTGGAAAGCTGCTGTGTAAGTGTCCCCTTTCCACGGAGTCCTGCAGCTTCGGTTCATTTCTCATACATTATGACCAGTACAAAACTGCTGCAAGTATCACCAGAACACCAGGAACCCCAAACCTAAAAACCCCACTTGATGAAAAGGAATATTTCCCCCCATCTCAGATGCTTTCAGTTGGAGCTCGGTGTCCATCGTGGGGACATTTCCTTTTAGTTCAGTAGTCTGATGATGGAGTTGATATCGGTGGCTCTGAAGCCTGGGTTCCCAAGATCCTTCAGCAGGCCGGCTTTATCCCTGGCGGCGTGACGAGGCACTGACAGCTTGAAGGGCAGCAGGAAGTTGTTGGCTGCTCTGAAGCTCTTGCCGACGGAGTAGATTTCATGGATCAGGTCCTCCAAACAGATGATTCCTGCTTTACCTGCAGAGTAGAGAGGACAGGTGTGTCTGACTGATGGCAGAAGCGCTGTTTTCATGGACAGAGCAGTAATACTAGTACCATATATTGACATTAGGCTACGTTCACCCAGCATCCGAATACAATGAACATTCCTGTTTTATTTCTTTGCCCATATCAGAATTTATGACGGTGGTTTCTTCACTCGCGCGAAAAATATGAATTCTGTCAATGAATCCTGATGATGCGACTATAACAGTGATGCTGGGATTGTTGGCCGTTTACTCAAGCAGAGAAGCAACGTTAGCAGAGCGACTATTTCTAGAGGATGTCGGGTTACAAATTTAACATTAATAAATGTGGGGAATTAGCCACAGCAGCAATATTATTTTAGGTGCATCTCTCCAATCATCATTAGATTTTACTCAGGTCAACTGTTCTGAAGGCCCAGGTTGTTCCTATAAAGCGACGTACCCATGTTCTGCTCGATGAGGGCGTTGTCGGTGAGGGGGACTCTCCTCTTGGCGATCCTGGTCTGGCCCCTCTTCAGAATCAGCTCACGAACCGACTTCAAGTTGGGAAAGCTGTTGGAGGGATTACCCAGAGTTCATACAGATCCCCAGATGGAATGTATTATCACTGCTTCCCATTCACCCGCCAGAAAAACTCACCCCCAGGCTATGTAGGGCTCCACCATCTTCATCATACTCATGGAGGTCTTGCTTATTTTAACAAAGGTCCCGCTGAAGATCTTCCTCAGTCTCATCATCTGGATCACCTTCATCACTTTAGGACTGACCCCTTTAATCCTAACAGGACACAACAGCAGGAGATGAATCACAAGGGTTACAGTACATCATTTAAAATTGGAAACATGTGCCTCTATCTAAACCTATAAAGGTCAATTATTTTCACAAATATAAAAGGTTCACAAAGTTAAATGAAAAACATCTTCAATTATTTTATTTACCAAAACATATATAAATTAGTACAGATACAAACCACTAATTGTGTGAAAGTATACCAAGTGTGAAAAGAATACCAAATTATTTTATCCTAGAGAATAAAATCATAATTACAAATTATTCCTTTTTTATGTGTGAATTTAGGAAGCTAAGAAAAAGAAAATTGTATTCAAGAGTAAGCATGAGTTTGTTTTTAGTAGAGCTTTTATTAATGCATGCATACATCACATGACCAAACAAGGGTTTCAAACCCAAACATAGGAAGAACTGATGCTTAAGCAGTTACTATGAAGAGATGCCGTGGCAGACTGGAATTAATGGATTTAATCTAATCTGCTAAATTTTTACATTTCCACACAAAATGTATAAATATCTCCTCCATCTTCGTACATCAAACGGCCGCTGGAAAGATGAGGTCTGGATGTAAAACCTGTTCTTAGGTGATGAGAAGCAAAAAGACGCCTGAACCTGTTTGACTAGATTTTACTGACATATTTTTGAGGGAAGGAAATGGTAAAGTGAGTTGCTGTGGGGTCACACTGGTTCAGATGTGGAGGATCTGTGTGGACACAGCGCGGAGGAGAAACCTGATGCTAACGAAGCATAGCGAGCTCTGCTAGGAGGTTTTTCAGGACCCCGTCTGTCTCTTAGGCGAATAACAAGAACACTGCAGCCATGACAGCAACATATACAGCAGAGACACCAGTTTCTGTCTGCTGATTCCAGAGCAGTGAATGCTGCATCTCAATGACTCCATGAATCTGCTGGGGCTCCTTAGATTGGAAAGTTTTTCAAATTGATTTGTTTTTGATGTATCTTTGATTTTAATTGATTTTCTGTGAAGTGTCTTGAGACGACACCTGTTGTAAATTGGCACTATATAAATAAACTGATTCTTGATTGTAGACAGAAGAACGAATGAAAAAACTGAAACTGGTGAGTTCAATCAAAATAATACCATTAATTATGAGCATTAACCATCTAAAAGATAACATGGATACATTTTTTAGGTAGATAGATGCCAGTAAATTTGACTTTTATGTTTATTTCTATTTTATTCAATATAATTACTGTGTGCTTTACCTAACCTAAATAATCAAAAGGAAAAGAACAAAAAATGGTCATTAGTAAAAACATGACAAAGAGACATCGCAGCAGGTCAAAAGAAATTAATGTACTAAACAATTCAAAGTGCTTTAAAATTAAATAACAAGAGTTTCAATATGTAGAATACTGTCTACTCTGTCATGTCACCATTCCTCAAAACCACTGAGTTACCTTATTGAGGACGTTTTGGTTCCCACACTGTTCATGCCAGCGCAGAAAAACAAAGCAGTGACTCCTCTGTGATCCTAAAGCCAGTAGCAGCCAGTCTGATTCCAGTAACACATCCTTAAAGCACCAGGAAACTTTCAGCCACATTAACCGAGAAAGGAAGCACAGCTCAGACTAAAAGTGAAACCATCATGGATAAAGCAGGTAAAAGTCTACCTTCAATCTAAAATCAAGTGTTGATGAGATTTCTATTAGAGCTTGAGGATAGAGTAGAATAGGAGAGACGTGTTTTTAGTGTGTAACTTGAAATATTACGGCGGTGCAGCGCTACCTGTGGCGGTGGGATGGGCTACAGTTACTGTGATGCTTTTAGCTTTTGGTTTGATTTCTTCTTCCTGCTTTTCATAAGACTCTTGTTATCAAGGATTTGTTTCCAGGCGGCTTCAGTAAAGTCCACGGATCCAGGTCAGAAAGCCCCAATAAAAAACAGTGAATTATAAAATAGAGGCTCAGTTCACTATGACCTTCGTTCTAGGAACATTTATCCTCTAATGTGCCAGATTGCTAATACAGTAGAACAAGAGCATTTCAAACGGCTATGAGAAATTCTGTGTTCTGATAGAGAGAAACTAAATAGCACATGTTCCAGTTGTAGTTAAATCTACAGCTTCAGCAGAAAATCTGTTCTGTGTTCAATAAATTTATGGCTATTTGACATGAGGAAGCAGAACGGAAGCCAAGCTCAAAGCTAACTTTATCTATGGGCTGTAAAGCATAAGGATCCATAACATCCATATTATTTATGCACAAAGGTCCCACTATTTTCAAAAAGCAGAAGCAGCTAAATACACAGTTTTTAGCTGCCCCCCGGCCATCAGCTGTGAGGCTGACAGGTTCACCCATAGCAGGGATTTGAACGTAGATCGAGAACAAAATGATTTGATAAACAGGAAGTAGGACCCAGCGCAGAAGTGCACAGATAAGTGTCTTTCTTTTTGTTTTTGTTTTAAACTTTTTTTTAGATCTAATCAGACGGTAGAATAGAAAGTTTTGAAGGTAGGACATCAACATAAGTCTGAACCGTGCAGGCTGTGTCTGAGGAGAAGAACTTACTCTCTGATCCGCATTGCGAACGCCAGCTTGTTTTTCTCCGGCGGCAGAGGCGCTGCAGGTCTGTGCTCGGCCCTTCGGATGCGGGTCTCATCTCTGTGCTTCTTGTGGCTGTCTTTCAAGAAGTCCTCCAAACGCTGGAACTTTAAAGGTTTGCCTTTGTTCACCTGTGAAACACAGAAGGATGAATGTGATGACGTACCGCAGCGGAACTTTGTGTCCAATCAGAGGACTCGCACCTCCCCAACCCACTGAAAACATCATCACGCAAGCCTTTGTGTACGCGTGGCAACACCGGCTTTATACAAGGCCGCCTCTTCCTGGTTCTGCGTCTTTCCCCGGGAGTCAGGCTCATCGCACGGTCGTCTTTAATTGAAGACTGTTTTTTGTCTGAGCGGCGAAGGCTTTGTTTTGTGTATCCGTGGACTTCACCTGAACCATGAGACAGATCAGCTCACAGTACGTCTAATTAATTAATCTACACATTAAAGAATACATATGTTGGCTGATATGTTTGTTGCTGCTCGACACGTCTGAACCGTAAACTTCTGCTTTTTAAGGGAGTGGCAACTTCTTTTATGCTGGATACGTTGTATAACTTTTGCTGGCTTTCTTTTAAACACACCAGCCTAACTGGTGCTTAATCTGTGTCATCGTAATCCCAATCTCCTCAGTTTGCCCATTTTTAGACACACAAGTCACTGAAGCTACAGCCAGCTCTGCTCGATGGCTGTTAGCTGTGCGGCTGTCTAGCTTACAGCAAAATAGCCCCAATAGCCTTCCGCTAGCTAGCCAGGAAACCCACGGTTTAGGGCCTATAGCAGGCGTGCCCAATACATCGATCGTGAGAGGTGTGCAGGTCGATCACACGACATTAAAGGAAGTAGATGACCACATTTATCCTCCATTTAGTTTTTATTTACATACCAGATAGCAATTAATTGATTCGTTTTCCCCCCATTGTAGTTTGTTTTCTGTATTTTCCATTTATTGAATAAGCCATTTTATTTTTTCCTAACCCATAGTTTCTTAGTACTGAGGTATTTAATTATTTATTGGTAGTTTATTCACTGGATGTTTTAGCTGTAAAGTTAATGTAGATAAATAAATCTGTATAATTTAAAGAGCAGAGTTTGTTTAAGACGTTGTTTCTACCACTTGTACTATGAACACACACCTTTATAAGAGGCCAAATCTGTTTGGTTAATAATTTACTGATTTCAGGTGGAGCTCCGTTTATTAATTAGAAACATTCTTCATTAATAACTAAATTAATATATTTATTAATTACAATTATTCATAATTTCATAAATGGCCAAACACCAGCGTCGATAAACCCCTTTAGGCCCTTTTTAATTGGATTAAACAAGTATAGGAAGGTAAGTGAAGGACAGAAAAAGTCGAACAAAGCAGGAGGTCAGCATGTTGAGGCAGAAGAGAGAATTGTTTTAAATGTTTATCTGTTAAAATTAAGGGTAATAGACCTGGGTATATGTTAATTAGTTGTGTTTATCGAACTCCCGGGTCATCTATAGATGAGTTTAGTAAGCAAATATTAGAGATGTATAAAAAGTACAATGAAAACTTTACTTGTATTTGTGGAGATTTTAGCTTTGGTTTGTTGAAATATAATGAGCATACTAAAACGACAGAATTCATAAATACTATGTTTGGTTTAGGTTCCTGTCCGTTAATTCTAAGACCTACACAAATAACTAAAGACAGCGCGTCATTGATTGATAATAGCTTTATAAATAAGTTCAATGTGAAAACAAAAAGTGGGTGTTGGTCACTGATATAACTGTTCATTTGCCAGCGTTCACTATGTTGGATATTAGTAATCACTTAAATATCACAAAGCAAATTACTAATTTAGTTAGAGTAAAATCACCTGAAGCTGTGGAACAAATAAATTATAATTGGCAAAATGTTCACTTTGATGATGTTAATGCGTCATATAATACATTTTGGAAGAGTTTAAAATCATTATTGTCCCCTTAAAGAATATAAACAAACACCCAAAAATAGACGGACTCCTTGGATGACAAAGAGTTTGGAGAAGGCATGCAAACGGAAAAACTAGTTATATAAGGATTTCATTAAGTGCCCAACTCAGGAAAAAGAAGAAAAATATAAAATATATAAAAATAAACATCAGTGCTGAGAAAGCAAAAGCAGGACTATTATAATAGGTTGCAGCAAAAATACTGCAATAATATTAAGGGTCCTTGGAATATAATTAATAGTATTATTAAAAACAATAAAGATAGAGATTTCCCAATATGTATTAAACACAAAAAAAATAAAAAAATAAAAGAGGATATTAACTTCCGGTTATGGCGGCCACGTAAGAGACGCACCAAACTTCACCGCGCTGTTTCCTGCTTTAATAAGGGAAAAGATAACGGCTGTTCACTAAAGATTTATGCAGAAAAAGGACAATTTCATGTATAATGCCTAGCTCGACAGAACAACACAACAACAACAAGGCATCCAACCAAACAAAGCTGTTCCACCACAACTTCCGCGGAGAAGCTCGCAAAGCTAACAAAAACTTGGCCGCCAAGCAGCAACGAAACGGTGAGTCAGAAAATAGTAAGTGAACAAATACTGTCCGCGTTGGAAGCATTAAGAAGCGAGTTTTCCTCGAAACTTGATGGTGTGAGGGTCACAGTACAAGATATGAAACAGGAGATGAAAGACTATAATGAACGTATGTTGAGAGCAGAGGGCCGTATTTGCACCACGGAAGAAAAGGTGGCTAACCTACAAGCTAACGTGAGCGCCTTGCAGGCTAAAAACAAATCGATGGAAGACAAACTCATGGACTTGGAAACAAGGTCTCGCATGAATAACTTAAGGCTCGTGAATTTGCCAGAAGGTGCTGAGGGTCCAGATTTATTTGCTTTTTTGGAGAAGTGGTTACCCGAAGCATTAAGGAGAAAGGCGCTGCAGTCCTCCTGAGCTCGGAAAGAGCTCACGAGGACTTATTATCCCTGATAATGAAGTTCCTCAACTACAGAGAAAAGCAAGCTGTCATTTGAGCTGCACAAGAAAAAAAGGACGTTTCTACAAGGAACAACGGGTCTTTAAATGTACATTAAACCCAAACATGGACAGATCAACAGGAGTAGATCAGTCACAGAACAACTGTAGAGCTGCAATTCATAGAATGATGAAGGAGCTGAGGTTGCTGGATGTATGGAGAGAAAAACCCAGCTAGCAAAGCATACTCCTGTTATTTCAAAACTCCCTCCAGAATGGACTTCTCTTTAATTTCTACAGAGTTGCAGTTCAGAATTCAAGATTGTTCCCATGACAATATTGTAATTTCAGATCACGCTCCATGTTGTTTGGTTTATAAAGATAAAAATCAATTTCTCAAAAATATGATAAGATTATGGAGAGATGTAAAAAAACAAATATATATTTTTATCTACCAAGTTATTTGTCTCTGTTCAATCCGATGTGGGTTAACCAATTCAACATAAATTCAACCTAGATAGGAAACACTTCTTTAAATATGTTCAACTCAAAAACTTCGTAAGAACGAGTCAAAATAACAGAGGACAAAAACGGCCAAGTCAACTTTAGAAAAAAAGTTAACAAGGGATAGTTTGAAGAAAGGTATTAAATCAGATTTTTATCACTCAATGATGTTACATATATCTGAAGGATCTCATGATAGACTTAAGGCTTGGAAAAAAGATTTACTGCTGGAGTTATCCGAGGAAGATTGTCAAACAGCATGTAAACTGGCCCACACCAGCTCTATCAACACAGCTCCTAAAATGATCCAATTTAAATGGTTAATGGGGGTTTACATAACACCAGTGGACCTCAATAGGTATAACAGGGACATACCTGATGTGTGTAATGTATAGAGGACAGAGCAACTCTGTTTCACTGTATATGGTATTGTAGGAAAATTTTACATTTCTGGAAAGAGGTAAAAGATATAACTGAGAAAATAATTTCCAAACAAAGAATTTTTTATCCAAAGCTGTTTGTGTTTGGACTGTACCCTGAAATTCATAATTATACTTAAAACGAGCGAACATTTATAAATCTAAGTTTGCTCAATGCAAAAAGATGTACATAATTGTTTTGGAACAAAACTCATGCACCATCTATAAACCAATGGCTGCAGCAGATGTTATCTACCCTCCCTCTGAAAAAGATAGCATATGTATTAAAGGGCAAACGGGATCTGTTTAAGTTAATCTTTAATCCATTTATTACGTATATCAAGGATCTGAAAGTCTCGGATGACAGAACAAGTGACTGAAGAACATGGTAACCGCAGTTCCTTTAGACAATTCTATTAGAGGACATACACTGTTGAATTTAATATCTCAATATAAAGATGATATGTGGAATATGTAATGGGTTGCAATACAACCAAGATTGCGAGAGGCATTTTTTTGTTTGTATTTTATTATGACCTGAACAGTACTACCACTATTGCTATCATACTTAGCCAAATGATCAAGCTGCTTTCTAAACTGCTAAAGTTTCAATAAAGACATTTTGAAACAAACAAACAGAGAGACGAACCACCATCACTTTTATTCTCACCTTTTAATGTTCAACATCACCCAAACAACTATCCTAAGTCAATTCCTTTTCCTGTAAGGTTTTTTTTCCAAATATCGATGTCCTGACAACAAAATGAACTTTTTCGTTTGACCTCTGGTAGTTACGTTTAGACAGGAAACGACGGCGTCGCTCACCTTTCTTTTCTCTAGGAGCGCAAGTTTGGCTTGCGTGGCTTTGATGGCCTGGTATGTTTTCCTCTTCTTCAGAAGATACTCTGGAACCAACTTGATCACCTTCTTTGACCTAAAATGATTAGAATAACACACAAGTTAAATTAAACAACAAGACTATATTCAGAGTATCGATGTAGAATCAGTGTTTATACTGGATGCTATTTCTGCTCTCATCCTATAACTGGTTGTTCTGTTGTAACAGGCGGGCATTGAAGCAGGAGGTTCTCACTCCGGCACACAAAGATGGTGCACAGAATGGTGAAGAAGCACAGCAGGCAAGCAGAGAGAGAAAAAAACAAAACTAAATTTCCACGCGGATGTTGTAGACATTCGCTTGGATTCTGTGATGGTTTTTAAACCAAAGCGTCGGAGAGGAACGTCTGCGGCTGAGAGGTAAAGTTGGACTTTTCCATTTGACCTGTTGAACGTCTGGATGACAAAGTCGACATTATGCAGCTTTTACTTCGTACAATAACACGAACGTAGTTAGAAAGTGACATTTGTATCGTATGGTTACAGTGAAACCAAGTTAGATTAGATTACATTATACTGAATTACCCCCGGAGGGAATTGAAGAACAAATCTTTAACACCACAAGTAACACAAATTACTGCCTTTTATGATATATTGTAGATTTTAATGCAGAAATGTTTTGGCATCGTCAACTTCAGAAAGCTGTATCTTTGACTACTCACAGTAAAATGTTTTCAGTTTAGTGGGAGGTCAAAACATTTGGTCGACCGGCTGATACTTGCACGTCAAACGAATCTCATTTACCTCTGCTAGTCTGAAAATGAGCCACCAGCATTTTTCACTGAGCCGCAGAGAGGTTGGAGATATTGTCGCTCCCATCAGGTCAGATCTGATTTGTTTTCTGCTCCTGTAGTCATTTCTACATAGTTTTAGAGCTAAGAGATTGTCATAATGCATTTCTTTAGCTAGAGGATTGTTCTTTCCGTCACTTTTAAGGCATAGTCAGCAACATTTGGAGATGTTGCTTTGTGTGAGGTTGCCATCTCCATGTTTCCCAAAAGCTGAAGAGTTTATTTCCCAGTTAACATGTTGATGGAGTCACTTCACCCATCATGGGTCTAGTGCAGGTATGTGACCCCTGCTGTTGTTTTGAGTGGAGAAGAAAAGGATGCTATCAAAGAGGAGCTGATTTTTCATGGGTTAACAGGCTTTGGGCTGCACAAAAACAGCCATGTTTCATTCCTACCCGGAAGTTATGCTTGTTTCCTAGACTTCCCATCGGCTAACATAGATCATAGTTGCGACTTCTGACGCTGTCGGAGTTGTAAATGTCTTCACCTTTGAGGCTAATAAAATGGAGACATAATAGACTATAACAGAGCCGCTTATTTGAAGGGCTTCACCACCTAACCCGAGCTCCACGTGTTCACGCAGCTTTACCACCAGCAGGCCTGAAAGATCCTCACAAACCTGGAGAACAACAACAACACAGCCAGGCTGCTTAGTTTTACTACTTAATGGTCCAGAACCATGCCGATAAAACAGGCGGTTAAGGCTGTTGGTGAATGGAGAGCTAAACAAGACACGAAATGGGTCAATTTAAGCCTGGCCTCGAAATATTCAGCTTTTCACCCAGTAGAGGAATTTGGGCCCATATCTGGAGGATAAAGCCGAGAAAAAGGACCCAAAATAACCAAAGATGGCTTTAGATTTTAAACACAAGCAATACGTACTCTGATGTCGCCATGGTTGCGAGGAGAGACGCCCCGGAAGTAG
>JAVLVB010000661.1:12315-31138 GCA_032876305.1 Orestias chungarensis
AGGTTTCTTCCTGTTAAAGGGGAGTTTTTCCTCTCCACTGTCGCTACATGCATGCTCAGTATGAGGGATTGCTGTAAAGTCAACGACAAAACAAGCCATTGTTTCTGCCTGCTGATTCCAGAGGAGTGAATGCTGCAAGTCAATGACTCGATGCAATCTGCTGGGGTTCCTTAGATTGGAAACTTTTTCAAATTGATTTCTTTGTGATTTATCTTTGATTTTAATTGGTTTTCTGTGAAGTGCCTTGAGATGACATTGACGCTATATAAATAAACTGATTCTTGATTCTTAAATGAATGTAGAATATGAACAATAAACTAAAAGGAATTTTAAAATAAAATGTATAATTTCATTCGTTAAGATTGGAAATAAGCTAGAAGATTAAGAAACTTTGCATCTAAATATGATAGATAAATATGTATTTATGTTATATTTTATATTCTGGATGCTATATATGGCCAATAAGATACTTCATCAAATCATTGACTTATTTCAGTATTGGCTGCTAATTTTGGGCAGGTCTGTCCTCCTCGGTCTGCTGTAGCAGAAAATACCAGCTCATGTCACACTTTCTCCATGTGTTACCTCTTAAAACTATCCAGGGGTTTCCTTCAGAAACACAGAAACTTTTGGCTCCACCCTGATTCTTGGTGACGGCTACAAAAACATTTAGTTGCTGTGGAAATGTTAATATTTTAGCCGTCGTCTAAAATTGGGTTGATAAACTGAAACAGATTTTTAGGGGTTTACACATCAGTGAAGTTTTATTGATGATTAAATATGAGGTCATCCTCAAAAAAGCTTTAAAAGCAGCAGAAATGTGAATATTATGGCTAAATTTAGACTTCCCTACTTTTCATAATTTGTGTTCATAATTTTCTCACATCACGTTCTCTCGCTAACAGGAAGCTAAAGGAGGTCCATAAGCGCCTGAATGAGCTGAGAGAGTTGGTTCAGTACTACGAGCAGACTTCTGATATGATGGTGGATGCCATCAATGAGAACGTGAAGGAGGGCGAGGAGGAGGACGATGAGGATGAAGACGAGACGGAGGATGGATCCATGTTTGAAACAGGTTTTGAGTTGGAGCATGAGAACCGGCAGCCTGTCGCTAACCTTAGGTGGGTGTCTGAATCTACAGCGGGAGTAAAGCCAGAGTTCCTCATTGCTCTGAGTTTGTTTGCTGGTCCTGGAACATGTTTCCATGTTTCTGGGTCCCCAGAAACCCCCAGCGCAGCAGCAACAGGGCAGACGTGAACAGCCTGACCAATAGCCGGAGCTTCAGCGGCGCCACAGCCAACAACCAGGATGGGAGACTCAACACTGAGTGTGAAATCAACAACCGAGCAGCAGCCAACCTGCGCAGCCTCAACGTGTCCACGCCTATAGGTGTGCTCGTAGCTCACACCTAACACCTGCAGACATGGGACCAACTTTTACTCTCACGTGTTCATTTATGAATGAGGATTCAGTATTTAGACAAGTTATATCCAACAGTTAGGTTTCTGAAATGTACTGATTGGTCTGTTTTATTTGGATATTAAGTGTAAAAGTTGTATTGGAGGCTGATTAATTCATAGGTTTATGGAAACATGATCCTATTTAATAACGTTCCATTTTAATATGTGTTTTAATTTAGAGTGCAGGTACAACAGGGACATTCCCTATGATCAGATAAAAGATGAAGACGACGATGAAGACTGCCTTGATAATACAGACGGAGGGCAGCTCATGCTTCTAGAGTCCAGTGGAGCGAGCAGCTTCAGGAATGACGCGGGTTTCCCTCCGAAGGTTCACCAACAGACCGCAAAGCAGAAACTGAGACAGCTGCAGGAGCTGGTGGCCATGGTTCAGGTAGGAGACACGGCCTCCGTGCTCCTGACTGGCTGGATAAAAAGAGGTTTATTGTTTAATGAGGTGGAATGATCTAATGCTTCAGTGTTTTATCAGAATAGATAAACCAAATAAATTACAATTAAACATCCACCTCAGGTACATAAAAAACATTATTATGACAGAAGCCTGCACAGTTGAGGTTGTTTCGGTGTTTCATCTACAAGATTTAGCTGAATCCTTCAAGTTTCTGTTGTTTGGCATCATCAGGAAACAGATTTCGTAGTTAATACTGAGTCCATCTGCCTGTAGAGTGACGACACAGATGGAACCACCGCCAACGATGACGAAGCTTTACACCAGCAGCCAAATAACACACGAGCAGCCGTCTGTGGGGCTTCAGGGGTCGGAGGCTCACACAGTCCTAGAGATCTGGCACTGTCCAGTAAAGCCAGGTGTAGTAAAACTAAACTTTAACATGTACCAGCGCTCAGGTGTACAGTTGTCTGATAGGGTTTCTAACATTTTTATTTTTCCAACAGGGAGAAGTTGTATGAGGAGAAATTACGTCAGCAGAAACAGGAGCTGAGGCAGCTCCACGAAGAGCGACAGAGACTCATAGAAATCCAAGGCGAGATTCAGGACTTGCAGTGGACCTGCCCTGACCTGCAGGTAACTGATTCCTGTGCTCACGTCCAAAAGTAGCGGCTCGTTTCATGTGTACCAAAATGATGAAGAAAAGAACCTGAGGCATGGAAACACGTTTGGTGAAAGAGTTCTGATGTAGAAAAACTCATTCAACTACTTCCTGTTAGGTACAGCCATGCTTGAAGTCATCATCAATTATGTTTTGTGTTGCCTCGCTGATTTGCTCCAAAGCAGCAGGTGGAAAACGGCTTATTCATCCTTTGTTTAAACCTTTTCTGTATAATTGCATTGTTTTAAATGTTTGCTCAAAATCTTGGAAACTGCTGGGCAGAAACGAGTTGTTCTAATATAACACAAAACAAAGGTATTGATCATGTATTAGGATCAAACCCTGCAGTCACTGTTAATAAAGGTTGGCTGGTAAATTACATTTACTATGTGTTTTATGCCATATTTAACTTGATAGATCGATTAAAAGTGAATCTTATTTCTTCCTTTCCAGTCATCTGTGTCCAGCACAGCCAATCAGCAGGGTCTCCTCAGAAAGGCTCCTCTTGCAGTTTCCACTCCTGCTAACGTCAAAGCTCCTCCATCCCCTGGACCCAAAACCAACGTCGCCGTGCTCAATGCCACGGCTCCAGAGGCCGCTTCTCCTTCTGTCACTGACAACGAGGTAATGGATCCACCCTCAGTCTCCACAGGGCCAGCGTCCGTTTATGACTCCTCTCCGTTTTGTTGTTCCATCCCATCGTCAGCTGTGGTCTGAAATGAGGCGTAGACAGATTCTGCGTGAGGATCTGAGGCAGCGGCGGAAGCATCTGGAGTCTCTGATGGCTGAACATCAGAGACGCAGCGGCGTGTGTGACTCCCCCAGTCAGCTGCAGGAGCAGGAGGGCAGCGGGACGCTTTCACAGTCGATCAACCGGGATGAAAGGTCTGAACTGTAGTCAGTGTCACACTCACATCAATGTATTCCCATCTCAGTTCCAACAGCACATACACACAGGTCTGACTCTCATTGGTTATTAGAACGATGGCCACCTGGGGCTCCAGTCCCTGCAACCTGGATGATGACGACAATGAGGAAGATTATCACTCAGAGATGTGTGCCGAGGAGGAGGAGGAGGAGGAATCTACAGAGAGCAGCTCTGATGAGATCTACTCGCCAAGGATGAAGCAGAGCTCCTACAGCAACAATCAAGGGAGGTAAGAGCAGCTGCTGAACATCCACAGTTTCTTTCTACTTCTGACATCCTCTTACAGGCTTGTGTGTTTAATTGTTTAGTAACCTGAAGCCTCCAGCCGCCTTTTCTGGTGTTACCGAAGGTCATCTCCACAACGACACCAAGGTGAAACAGCAAAGCAGAGATTTGAACCAGTCGTCAGACCAGCAGGGAGGAATCCGTCGACAGGAGAACCTGCGCTGGGCCTCTGAGCTCTCCTTCGCCGAGGGCTCGTGTCTCTGGCCGGAGCAGATAAACCAGCTGCAGCGACAGCTGGACTTCAGTACCAGCATGTGTCAAACTCTCCTCCAAGACCAGCAGGTGAGGCTCCTGAGCACCACAGGTGATCGGCCGTCACACGGATGTTCAGCTCAAACGTAATTGTGGTCGGCTTTGAGCAGCTGAGATAACAGATGACAGAACCAAGGATGTAACAGGTGTGGTGACACCATAACCATACAGGTGTCAGACCACAACTCTGCCTGCAGGACTTGATGGATCGTTCACTTTTTTACCGACTCGCTTTGGCTGTTGGTAATAGAATAAATTTTATTTCTCTTATAAACATTCGGGACAAAGTTCAGATGCTGCCAGACGCATTGATGGCAGTTTAGGACTCATTCAGACGCAGATTTGGAAACATTAACTCACATGGTTTCCAACATTTAGAAGCCTAACATGTTTTGTCTGATTCCTGGAATCTATAACTTTAAGAATCCGAACTGGATTACTCATCAGAAAAATGTCTGCAAATGAACCCTGAGCCCAAAGTTAAACTAGGGTTAGTCTTACCTGGTTATTTACTGTATATGTCAGCATAGAGGACATGGTAGGAAAGCCTCCTTACATCTTGTCCACATGTACCCGGTATCTGGGACATGAATTTCATCTCTAAAAGTAAGGTTTTGTTAAATCTCAGACCAAAGTAGGGATTTGAGTCTTAATTTATACATCAGATACAGAACATTTGAATCTAGTGTCTTCCACAAATACTGCAGCATTTACCAGCCAAATCAATGCAAGTGAACAGAAGCTGATTTTTACTTTGTTAATCTCTGTTTTTTAAGGCCACCTGCTCAAATATGTTCATATCCTTCGTAGCTCCAATGTTTTATTCATCAGATTACTGTGAAGGATTCTAGTAAATCTGTATATTAGATGTTTTTATAAATGTGCAGCTACAGTCTTATAAGGCCCTGCTCACCGTTTATATCCATATGCAAAAATATTTATTAACAAATGACTGTTAAAGAAACAAAAATGTCTTTTATAAAAGCCTAATGATGCCAATAAAGGTCAGTGACTCCCATGAGCTGATCTGAGAGACGGGAAAGAAGGAAATGTGAGTTGATCATTAAGTTTGTCAGATATAAAGCATTTCTAGTGTCTGCGCTGAACTGAATGCTGAGTTTAATTCTTCAACAGGCTAATTTTATACATCAGTCCCGCATCTCTGATTTATCACACCACCAAACAAAAACACGTGCTCGAGCCTCTGCTGGAACACAAACTCAGAGAGACTAGCTCGGCACTGCTTTCTTCAGCCACTGTTTACGTCCAGATTTACCAGCTCAATTATGACACGTCTTGAAAACAGGATATTTAACTTTTGTTGATGTGAGCGTCTGTTTTTGCCCACAGATGCTCTCATACATGCTGCAAACTCTGCTGACGGGCCAGTACAGCGTCTTACCCAATAATGTGTCTTCGCCTCAAGTTCACCTGGTGATGCATCAGCTCAACCAGTGCTACACGCAGCTGTCCTGGCAGCAAAGCAACGTCCAGAGGTGAAAGGACTCACCTGCACGAACAAGCAGACCTGACTGAGTTTCTATAACGGTTTTTCTGTTGTTTCAGGCTAAAACAGGTTCTGAACGATCTCATCCAGCAGCAGCAGCACTCTGCTTCCTCGCCCGCTGCTGGTTGGCAGACACAGAAGCAGAGCCGTAGAGGAGAGTCTGGTCCGAGCCCCTCAGCCTCCTCTGGCATCTTCCTTCCTTTCTCCTCTACGCTGCATCCTTCAGCTGCTAACGCGCCCGGCTCTGCCTTATCTCCATTCCCTCCTGGTATTATATCCATTTTGACCTGTTCCTGGTTTCTTTTACGAGCAGCAAATTCCTTTTTTGTGTAAAAATCATCTTTTTTTTCACTTTCTTCCTCACTGAAGGCTTCAGCTTGTATCCACCATTCGCTGCTGCCATGGGTGAATTTCCTCTGAGTGCAGAAGGTTCAGCATCACCTGAAAACCAGAAACTGGATCCTAACCCTTCGATGAAAACAGAGTACATGGGTTTCCCTGCTCCTCTACAAAGCTCCCCTCTTGACAGAGGGTAAGACCAGCATTGTTTCTGTTGCACTTTGTAATTCTCCCTCATATTTTTCTCTTTACAACCTCAGATCACGACTGAACTCCTTCGCTAAGAAGGTCCCCCCACATCCCCCGTCTAACACGGAGCTGCACGAGTCCCCCGCTGATAACAAACCCCGGTCCAGGCAGCAGGAGTTTAATAAAGCATCACAGGAAAGCTTTGGCAGTGTTGCTGATCCTGTTGATCTGGCCACAGTCACAGAGACCTTTAAGGCTGGTAAGAAGGCTTCTGCTCAAGCTAATTTGGCTTCCCGGAGCAAAAGCTCCAAAAACAGACGCAGGAGGAGCAAAGGCCACAACCAAAACAATGAAGGTACTGCCTGTTCTTTCTCCACCTACAGTTTTAAATCCAAGTGAAGCTGGATTATTTGAACGGATGTGTAAAAATTAGACTCCCTTCCTAGGCCAGGACACCGACAGCTACAGCAGCACCGCAGAGTTTGTCCAGGAGAGGGCAGCCTCATCTCATCACCAAGACCAGAACCAGGTTTTGTTGGACAAACTGACTCAAGAAAAACTGGACAGCAAGACGAAGGTTGGAAACAAGCGGAACGACCTGTCCTCTGGTACGGATGTAACCGAGCGTTGGCCTCCGTCTCGCTATCACGTTTCTGTGTCTGCCTTTAACTCTCACATGGTTTCTGTTCATTTTTCCATGTCATTATACTCAGTTATGTTTCTTTGAACATTAGCCATTACCCTGACATCCGTTGCTTTTAATTTATCCTGCTGGCAGCTTATGCTTGGAGAACTCCCTTCCTCTCTAACAGAATTGCATGCACAGAAGCACCAGGTAAAGTCTCCACGCTCACCTTCCATCATATGCTTCTTATTTCACGTTCTTCATGCATCAGAGCTTTGATTCACCTCAACTCTCTCCCCTATATTTACATAATTATTGCCAAGTTAAAGAAAGCTTCTCTGGCTTATAGATGCCAGCAGTGACTTCTCCCTGTTTGAGGCTCTGCGGGAGACCATTTACTCAGAGGTGGCTACTCTGATATCCCAGAACGAGTCGAGGCCCCACTTTCTCATCGAGCTCTTCCATGAGCTGCAGCTGCTCAACTCGGACTACTTACGCCAGAGAGCGCTCTACTCCCTGCAGGTGACTCCCGTTCCCGTGATGGTGTGGGCGCCGTCTTAACGGCCAGATCTGAATGATGCGTTTCCCCACAGGACATCGTGACCAAGCACCTGGCAGTGAGGCGGGCAGCCGAGGATCACCTGCCCTCTCTGGGCTCAGTAGTGTGGACAGCAGGCTCCCAGTCTGAGCTGACGCCCAGCCAGAGTCAGATCACCAGTGATGAAGTGAGTCTTTCTCTGTCATACTGGGCCTACCTAAGGTATTCATTGATAAACAATAACCCCCATTTTCCCCAAAACCAAATCATCTACTTGTAAAAAAATTTATACAACACGGCCAGTCGAGGGAGTCGTTTTCTTAAAAAAGCTAAATGACAAAAGAGCAACAAACTGCTTAAACAAAGCTGATAGTTTGAAGCTAAACAGCCCTCGGTTCTGTTTTTTAGTGGCGCTTTATCACTGCATTCACAAATAATTATTGTGCAGACGAGGTTAGAACTGAAATGTTCATTATCTCAACTCTAGATGAAATATATATTTTAGGAAATCTATCAGCCGTCTCTTTCTCACCTGTGGGTAATAGAGACTGATTAATGATTAATAAACCGTTGGAACATGCGTTTATTAGCTTTCCTTGGTTACGTCGCAGCAGCCAGACATGCTGCTCTGAAGCTGCAGACGGCTGCTCAGTTGGGTTTAACAGGAATATAAAAACTCTGAGGTACGGTGAGGATGAACCTCAGTCTTAAGACGTCTGCAGGTCAGTAAATCTTTATTGTAGCACTACTCATAAAGTAATGGCACAGTTAGGGGAGGGTATGAATACTTTTGCTTCATGTCTGCATCTCATTTCCTGCTCCCTGGTCTCCATTAAATGCATCTTTGATTAGTTTCTCAGTCAGCCTTGTCCCCAGTCATCCCTGCATGTTCCTCTATTCTCTGATCTTCATTTTCTCGCCCTTCTTTGAATTCGACTCGACAGCGAAGCCTCAGAAGCTTGTCTGTAAAGAATGACCCTTTGTTCTCCTCTAAAATCTCAGGAGTTGTGCTAATTGGCAGTCGCGTCTAAATATTTGCCTTTTTTCTCCCTCGTTAAAAAAATAAAAACTAGAAGTTATCTATAAAATCTGCCTTTTTTTTTACTTTAGAAAAGTATTGATGACAATGTTTTTGAAGGTGTCGGTTCTTTCTAGCTAAGCATAAGAAATATGATTAATTATAATAGGTTACAGTGTCTCTTAACCCATAATTAGGGCAGGATTCATTCAAAATAAAAATATATACATCTCTTAAAAATGTCCCTTTGCTGTTTAGGAAGAAAACTTTTATATAAATGTGTGTAGTTGTTTTTACTGCTGTTAAGTTTCTCTGTTTGCTGTTGATACAAATTAATGTTTGCAGCCTTTACAATCCAGTAAGACTTTACAGCTGCACAAAAGTCAATAATTAGCTACTTTGTTAAAGGAGCTCTGTTTTTAACATTTTAAATAAAGAAATTTACTGCTAACAAATATATCTAAAGCCTTTTTTAGTTTCATTCCTTCATGGAAATTGTATTTATTACATGAAAAAACCGGACATTCCCAGAACTTGGTTTTATATCAAAGCATTAGCCTCAGTTATTTTGCTAGTTGTTGCAGGTTTCAGGACTAAAATACAACTTTAAAGCTTAAATCCTTTCTGTCTTTGTGCTGTCTTGTATGTTTTCTTTTTTAATTACCTGTAGCAGTGAAGGAGGTTAGTTCAGTTGCTTCACTATTGACCGACTGACTTAGTTGATTAACAACCATTAACTTTGTTAACCTTATTAAATACCTGGTAAACCTCAGAGTCATAATGTTAGCTCGTAGCTTTAGCGTTCGTCTGCCTCATAGAGAGGAACAGGATCAGATATTTAGCTCAGTTTGTTTTGAGTCTGAACGGGTGGAGCAGAATAACATGTTCTTAGTATGGACGTGAACCAGGACTCTGGACTTAAAGAAGGATGCTTTCTTCTCTTAGGAGGTGTTGGAGAAGAACCTGAGGCATGCACAGGACCTACAGAGGAGAGAGGATGGTGAATCTGTGGATAATGACAGCAACATGTCAACCTCCTCCAACCTGGAACCGTTTGCTAGTGATGACCTGGGTATGGGTTACACATCTGGAAATGTGTGCACACTTGTGTTCCCTCCCTTTGGATGCTCTGAACTTTACCTTTTAACAAAGGATCTGGTACTTTTTTAACAGTTTTCATCTTTGTTAACCAATTCACACACACGGATTGATGCTGCAGAGCAAACAAAGACTCTAACATTAGCTGAAAGCTCCCTGCTATGAATTCAGAGTGAGGCTGGGAGAGTGTGATCCTGTGCTGTAAATATTCACTCTCTTTACATTCTTTCTGTCTCTCCTCTCGCTCTCCTTTCTGTGCCACTCTGACAGGCAACACGGTGATTCATTTAGACAAAGCTCTGGCAAGGATTAGGGAGTATGAGCGCATGAAGCTCAAAGCCCAGTTTAACACTTGTGACGGCAGCACCGCTGGTGCCAGCAGGTGTGAAAACGTGACAATTGCTAACCGTGCTGAGCCAGCAGAAGGTATATGATCACATGACGCCGCCTGAGCTCAACATGTCGGACACTCGTACCTCAGTCGTCTCTAGTTGAGGTTGAAACATCCGATCTCAAGTCTGTGGTTTGTTTGTGTGCAGAAAGTGCAGCTAATGGTGTGCACTGCCCTCACATCGACACCCAGCAGCTGGACCGGCAGATTAAAGCCATCATGACGGAGGTCATTCCCTTCCTCAAGGTACAGTAGACGGCGTGAAGATTAGCATCATTAGCTCATCATCACTCAAACTAAACACCATACTTCAGGGCTTCATGCTCAAAACCTGCTTTACCTGCTTGTCTTGTAAACTTTAGTTAGATTGAGTTTAAGTTTCTAAATTAAAGAATTCTTTACGTGGTCGTTTATATTCCTGCTCTTATTTTGAAGCTGTGACGTCCGTTCACAGAGCAGTTCTGGTTCCTCTCGTCCCATGATGCAGCGCTGCAAATAAAGGGGTTCATGTTCCCAGAATGCATCACTTTAGGATGCTGTAGGTGATGTCCCAACCAAATCTGTTCAAATCTGAGCTAAATGATGCTGATCAACTAATAAACTGAAGCTACAAGTGAGACGAGCAGAGACGAGCGTCCACTGATGCATTTTTAACATAACATTCACTCATGGTGTTTAGTTAGCATTAGCGTCCCATCTAGTGGAGGTCAAATATGGTTGGTGCGTTAGCGTTAGCTTCTGCCAAATACCTTGGATTTAGCCATAGTGGTGCTAATATAGATGATTATTGTTTTAACACTAAATCAGATGTTATGGCATCAGTGAAATGAATAATATTGATTTGTGCTTTTAGTGTTAAAGTTAGCTGTCTAATCATTTTTCTATATTGTCTATATTTTAAAAGAATGTTTGCTTGTCAGATATTTTAAGATACTTTTCTTCATGTATTGAACTTCTCAGGAAAACATGAATGAAGTGTGTTCCCATCAGCTGCTGACATCCGTGCGCCGCATGGTTCTGACTCTCACCCAGCAAAACGACCAAAGCAAAGAGTTTGTTCGCTTTTTCCACAAACAGCTGGGAGGGATTCTGCAGGTAGGACCAAGAGCAGCCGGGTGTAATTCAGCCTGTACAGGTGGAACGAAGGTTGGGGGAATGAACACGCTTCTCCTTTTGTTCAGGAATCTCTGAGTAACTTTGTGGGCCGTACCCTGAAGGACTGCGGCGAGGACCTGTTGGTGGAGATCTCCGAAATCCTCTTTAACGAGCTGGCCTTCTTTAAGCTGATGCAGGATCTGGACAGCAGTCACTCCTCTGCTAATCTGGGAGCCAAATCTAAAACGAAGAAGAAAACTCTGCAGCTGCAGGTCATCTACTGTCCTATGATGTCTTTATTCTGTGTCCTCTCTTGGACTAATCTAATTCTGGTGTTAATCGTTGCTAATTAGGGGAGGACAGGAGCGGGGGCTGCTAAGTCTGATGGTCGAGCATCTGCAGATGAAGTCAAGGTGAGTTACTGTAAAGTAGGAGATGCTGAGGGTTCCAGCGCTGTAGGCAGAGATCCATTACTCAGCTTTAACTTGTTCATAACAGGATGTTTCATTCAAATGAGTTTCTCTACACAAAACAACAGGAAATCAGATTTTTGGTACAATTGTAATATTTCCTTCAGGATCAGGATGAAACTGAACAACAAGGATCTTCTGTCCTCCTGCAGACAGAAGAGAGGAGCAGCAGAAGCAGTGAAGAGGAGGAGGCTGAACCTCTATCCATCAGTAAGTGATCCTTCTGGGATCCTGTTAGTTTTGCTGCTTTATCTCTCTGCTCCATGTTTGATTAGTGACCTGTGAAGAAGCTTCTTAACTTTGGCAGCAGGTAACCTAGACTCAGATTTGACCTCTTTGACCTCCGTCTCTAGATCTGTCTAAAGCAGAGACTCAGGCTCTGACCAACTACGGCAGCGGCGAGGATGAAAACGAGGAGGAGGAGGTGGAGGAGTTCCAGGCTGGACCTGTAGACGTTCAGACATCTCTGCAGGTCTCAGCTGATGGAAAAGTGGAGCAGGAACCCGTTACTACGGTCGGTTATGAGTTTCTGTTAAACAGTCAGCTACTTTAACTTTGATTTAACAATGTTTCTGGGTTTTTGTTTCAGGCAACAGCCGATCTGACTAATGCAGAAACTAACGGTGCGTTTTAATAAATGTAACTATGTTGTTATATTTGTGGGCAGAACAGAACATTAACCCTCTTTAAAACAACGATTCCATTAAAGGATGGATGAAACGCTCCAATCATACTTTAGGTGTTAGATGAGATCACATCAGTTTCAGGTGTTTGGTTTGAGAAACATCCGATTGTCGTTCAAGCAAATTAAAACAAACCGGCTGATTTACATCTGGAGTAGGATTTGCTGTCCGCTGTTGATTGGGTTACTCGGATGTTTTATTCTTTAGTATTTCAGTGGCTTTAAAATGTGGAGAATAAATAAAAAACCAACCTGATAGTGAATCTAATCCTCAGAAACATAGAAGTAGCGTCGGCCAACATGTCTGCATCCACCCTCCTATAGCCTGACGTTGGTCTGTCTAAGCTGGAGGATATTAACTACCCATAATGATGTTTTCCTGCCCCAGAGGCCGCTGACCCCCCTCACATCTGCCACTCTTCAGTTGAACAACGTAAACTTGTGGAGGCTCCCGCTGCTGAGGGCTCTGAGAGCTCCCAGGATGTTCCCAGGGAGTCATCGGCCAGCAGCCCCAACACAGACTCCCCCGTCCTCGTTAGTGTGGACGTGAGTTTGATTCCCGAGCGGCCTCGTTCATGTCTAATCCTCACGCTAACGCTGCTGTGGTGTTGTTGCTGCAGGAGATGGGATCGGGTAACACAAGCCAGAGGTCTGATGAGGAAGACTTCGTCAGGGTGGATGACGTCCCTCTGCAGCTCACAGTCATGTGTGAGGTGTGTGAAGAGCAGCCTGAGGTTGTGGAGGTGGAGTTTTGAAGGTTTTCATGTGTCTGATGTGCAACACCAGGAGGAGCTTCAGCAGAGGATCGTGGAGGAGCAGCAGAGCAACAACCTGTGTGCAGAGATCCTGAACGGCAGCTCTGAGCTGCTGGGAGCCGGACAGACTCTGAAGGAACCAGGTAGGACACAGGCGGCTCAATTCTTAAATGATCCTGAACGAGTGTAAACGAGCCATCCTTTACGTCCAGATTTATTACTCATGCAGACGCACGTCTCACTTCAGTGGCTAAAGTGAGACGTGTCGGATGTATCTGAGATGGTCGTAAGAACAGAAATGGTACAGTCCTGAGAAACGTCTGCTTTGGCTCCAGACCGGCTGAATCTCCCCTCATTTGTTTTCAGATGCCGCTGATGCCCAGAATGTTTAGACGCCTCCACATGTCTGCTCCCTGCATCTTTCTGATCTGAACAGGAGCAAAGTTAAAGGAAACTCAACACTACGTTTGTTCTCATTCTTTAAGGATCACTAGATAAACTCGTTTCCTGCTTGTAGGATTAGTTTAACGTCTTTTTTAATGTTTTATCTCTTTGCTGTTTCACCACATTCTTGTAGAGATGATATTTCAACCATCTGCTGTTACAAGATACATAGTCTATAAACTTAAGAACATCTTTAAATTCAACTCTTGTCTTATGTTTCAGTGTTTAGATTTGCTGCTGTATTTAATGTTTCCCTGATCGTTTCAGAAGTTTAAGATGATTTATCTGAGCTTTAGAAATGAGTAGTTTTCTTATGACTACATAGGTGAACGCTGCTGTTGTCTCCGTCTCATCCTCAGACCTGTAACGTTTCTCTGCTTTTGTCTTCTAATAAACTTAAATGACTCAGCGTTGCTGTGATAAAGTGGTTATTCAAAAGAAATCAGTCACATCCTTACTTGGGAGGTAAGAGGTTATCTTTAATTATTGTGAAAATCACTTTACAAAACCGAGCATAGAACAATTTCAAATGACGTCTCAGGTGAGGCTGATTTTCTTTCTAACATCAGGACATAGAAAACATCCACAGGTTTAGCATTTCTGTTTCCAGGCGCTTCAGATCAGCAGCAGCTTCTTGGCTCCAGGGTCGGTGACGCCCCCTCCTGCTCAGGCGCCGGGACCATCACCAGGGCATGCACGGGTTCGGACAGTCGCGGATGTACGACTCCAGTTTGCCTTCGGATACTTGCATCAGGGCCGTGTAGGTGGTCAGCTAACACACACACGTCAGACCATGCAGAGATTCAGTTTAGCATCAAGTCTGAACAACGTCTGCATGTATGTTGGGATTAAGGGTGTGACGTGTTAGAGCTGCTAGTTTGTTAAAAGGTCAGATTAAGCATTCAGCATAAAACCTCCTCAGTACAGACAAAGCATCTGCATAAGGGTCTTATTTGGTGGCAGTAACTGCAGCTTTAGTCGTTATTTGTCACATCTGCAAATATAAAGGAGCATCCTCACCTTGTTCAACACTGGTTTGGTTGACAGCACATCATACAGAGTTTTCACTGAGATGTTCTGAAAGACACGATAGAAAATAGGAAATTCAGACACGTTTGACCCCAAAAAGTGATTCTTCCTCTTCTGGAGTGTCAACAGTTTTTACCGCCTGAGTCAACTTGTTCATGCACGTCATGGCAGGAGTCCTGCGGTCGTCCAGGAAGAAGGGCTCCTCCCAGTGGTCGTAGTTGGTCTCCAGAACATACCAGCGGCCCAGTTTCACATCAATCCTAAGAAAGAGGAACAAGCAGTAAAACCCCAGTCAGGTGATCATCTTCTCTGCTGTGTAACGCTTTCACGAGGCTCTTCATGATGATGCAGCAAACTCTTGCAGACACTCCTCTGTAAAAGCCTTTTGGGAAAGAAAGCGTGAGCGCTCACTGCAACACGTCGATGCTGAGCTCCCTGGACCTGGTGATGATGCAGGCTTGTCCGCTTTGGTTTCCTCCCAGGATGAAGTACGCTGGCGCCAGCATCTTGGTCTGAGCCAGCTGAGTCTTGGCTTCCTCATAGCTGAAGAGACACGAAACTCACAGCTCAACAATACATCTGCTCCAAATCAAAGATGCCATTTTTGCCCAGTATTGTCATATTCAGACTTTTAAATCACTAAAAGTTTATTATTATTATTTAGTGAAGGATATATGTATATAGTGTAGCATTGATGCAGGTTTATGATTCTGCACCTAAATTAACCATGTAAGCTATTTAAATTAGCTTTGTGATGCTGATAAATTCCATATATGTGCTTGAAGTATTAAGAAAGAGGAACCTGTTGGCGTTCTCGAGGACGGATCGAGTTAGAAAGCTCATCCACATCCCGTCCCTCCGTCCCATGATCCACTCCATGATCCCTGCATTAGTCCTCATTATGAGCAGCGCTCTCAAAGGTAACAGGACGTTCCTGCTCATGGAGACTCACCGATGTATCCTCCGTCCAGGCTGAAGCGTTCGTTCATGGTCAGAGTGAAGATGTTCTGAAAGCAGGAAGCACAACTGAAGAACCTTTGATTTCCCCACATGCTGAAGTAAAAACCTGCTTTGGTTTAAACGTCTTACAGGCTTGATGCCGGTTAGCATGCCAACGTAGCCGGCAAAGTTTGTCGACTTAAACAGCGTTTGGTTGTTTCTCTGGAAGTCCAGGTTGACCACGAGAGGCTTGAGCTTCTCACTGATGATCCACGACTTGTTTTTTACATCCCAGCTGGAAACAGAAGCAGGTTTATAAAGAGCTAACCTAGAGATAAACAGCTAATAGAGCGTCTCTAATCTCTGGTAGTTATTTGGAGGTTCTAGTGAAGTTCCTGGTGTTTTTCTTAAGGAGTAAACCATCTTTCTCCTTCCATCTCACTTCTTAATGACCATGATCTCAAACAAAACATTGAATTTTGGGCCTTTGCAACACTTGATGGAACATTTTTGAAAGAAACGGTTTAAATGTGGATTTTCTTACCCTAAAAATAATCCAAAATCTAAATTCCTGCCATGAAGGAGGTTTCCTGTTGAAACACAACAATCATTTAGGCCGTGTAGATTTGTATGGTTGCAGTTGTTCTTTGCTACTTGCCTTTCTGATCTTGTGCGACGACAGATGTGCACACAGTGAACACCTCGTAAAAGACGTTAAACAGAACCACTTCACCTGCATGGCAGAAACAGGAGCAGCAGGTTAGCTGGATTCTCCTCGGTGTGTTGGGATAAGTGAGCGGCTTACCGAGAGGAACCCCAGAGACGGCGGCTATTCCCTTCATCTCGTCCCTGAACGGCTGTGGGAGCGTGTCGGCCATTAAAGGCTGTAAAGCAGCAGAAACAAACCTAAATCAAACCTGTCGCCACCACAGGAGTGAATCAGGCGCTCTCACCAGCGCCACGTCCACCAGCTCTATCAGCCGGCCGCTGGGAACGAAAGCATCGGCCAAGTCTCTGATGGATCGGATCATGGCGACCAGCTGAGAACAAGGACAGAGTCACTTTAGTCACAACACGTCATACCTGGAGCTGCTGATCGTCTCACCTGGGGTTTTTTGTCTGAGATCAGAGCCGTCCATCTCTTACTGGGCGGCAGGTCCAGGTTGATGGTGTACCAGGCGACGGGTGCTCTGAACCTGAAGGGGATGAGAATGAGGAAACCTGGTTCTGTTCCAAACAGACGACGTTTAAAGAAGGAAGCTGCACAAATCTCCTCTGAACTCTTACTGAGGAGCGTTTGTGCTCCAAGTTAACAACACATGGAACTACTACTGTGGTCAGTGGTCTCCAGTCTGTCATAGCAGAGGGTCCCTCATACTCAGCCTGGTTTCTTCCTGTTAAAGGGGACTTTTTCCTCTCCACTGTCGCCACATACATGCTCACTATGAGCTACCGTGAACACTGAAGTTACATTTTTGAACTTGAATAATAAAGGGTTAGGGGTTAAAGGTTAAATGTGATAAACTAATCACATTTTAAACGTACAAACTCTAAAGAAAAACGTAAAGAGCTCTGAGACGACGTGTGTTGGTGTCATCAGAGTTTAGATTACAGGAAAGATGTTTTGTTTGTGTGGCGTTACAGACGAGGTTCATCATCAGGTGGTTTTATTCATTTACTGATACTACAGATGTAGTTTTTACCTTTAAATACTGCAGTATTTTTACTACTAAGTGCTATATGACCTTAACCTGCGTATCAGAACCTGGACTCTACTATTAAAGCTGAGAACTGAAGCTCCTGGTTTGTTTAAAGAGCTAAAATCTTATTTTGATGGTAGTTACACAACATTGCTGCGTGTTTATGGTGAAGCTCCTCCTGTTTAGTCACATTTCCAGTTCTGTAGAACCGGCCGGGAGCTGCTCAACTAGGAGAGGAGACAAAACCAACAGCATGTTTTTATTTCATTACTATCTTATTTAGTAGCCACTGGTCTCTGACAATGGTTCTAACGCGGCGTTGGGGCCAAATATGGCCGCCGCTCACACGATCAACTGTACGATGGATCCCCTTAACCTACGGTGTCCAAACTGGGACACGGGACATCAGACCTGAGTTTATTAAAGTCGGAGAAGTCGAGATTTCAACACAGCGATGATGCAAACAAACGTTTTATTGTCTATCGAAGACAGACGTGAGTAGATGATAAATGATTAGGAACCTCGAACTCTACATGAGACTCAACAACAAGGGAAGAAATCTGGGAGAGAAAAGACTCAAAAATAAAACATATTTCTGAGGACAAGTATAAAAATGTCTCTGTTGCTTTAAGACGGGCGGCCATATTGGATCCCAGAGTCGGTTTAAGTCAGAATCTCCAAACTCAGACCAGAACAGGGTCACTAAACACTGAGCTGGACCTCATCCCCAGCTCCAAAATCCGAGGTACAGCGAACGCACCATAGTGACATAACTAGAGACTCATCGTTTAACCTAAAATAAAACATGACCTTTAACCCCAATATAACCAACTCAGCCTCTCCGGGCAGGTGAAGCAGAGCTGGCGTTTCCAGCAGCCCCTGAAGGCACCACTGCTCAGTTTCTGACACTCACGTTGGGCCGTGGGGGGGGTACATGTCCGTCCGGCAGTCCTCGGTGTACTGAAGAGAGACGAAGAGGTTAGAGGACAGGACAGACACGACAGGACAGGATAGACAGGACAGACACGACAGATAGGAAAGGACAGGCACGACAGACACGACAGGACAAACACGAAAGGATAGACAGGAAAGGACAGACAGGACAGACAGGAAAGGAAAGGACGGACAGGATAGACAGGAAAGGACAGACACGACAGGAAAGGACAGACAGGACAGACACGACAGGAAAGGACAAACACGAAAGGACAGACAGGACAGGATATACAGGAAAGGACAGACACGACAGGACAGACAGGAAAGGACAAACACGAAAGGACAGACAGGACAGGATAGACAGGAAAGGACAGACACGACAGGACAGGACAGGCACGACAGGAAAAGACAAACACGAAAGGATAGACAGGAAAGGACAGACAGGACAGGACAGGAAAGGATAGACAGGAAAGGACAGACATGACAGGAAAGGATAGACAGGAAAGGAAAGGACAGACACGACAGGAAAGGATAGACAGGAAAGGACAGGATGGAAAGGACAGGATGGAAAGGAAAGTACAGACACGACAGGACAGCTCCAGGTTCTCCTGTCCCGTCTGTCCTGTCCGGGTTCTCTCAGTCGCTCCAGGTTCTCCTGGTTCTCCAGGTTCTCCTGGACCGACTGAGCCGGACACAGGAACTCACCGGCGGGACAAACTGGGCCGAAGCTCCGGAGAGAAAAGCAGCTAAAAGAAACGCGGCGACACCCGGAGGAGACATCTCTGTTGTTGTTGTTGTTGTTGTTGTTGCTGCTGGAAGTTTGCGGAAGCTGCTGCTGCTCCTCGTGACTTTGGGTTGGTCCATTTAGACAAAGAAGTCCCTCCAGAACCGCCACGCAGCTAATGATGCTAATGAGGCTAATGATGCTAATGAGGCTAACGAAGCTAATTATAAACAACCCAGGTGTTTTATTTCAATACATGTTAAGTTTTATATTCCACATCTAAACTCCATTACCCCCCCCCCCCCGCGGTGAGCTGAATGGTTTGTCCCACAGGAAATGAAAGCAGCCCACA
>JAVLVB010000661.1:49864-69011 GCA_032876305.1 Orestias chungarensis
CGACAGTGGAGAGGAAAAACTCCCCTTTAACAGGAAGAAACCTCCAGCAGAACCAGGCTCAGTACAAGCAGCCGTCTGCCACGACCGACTGGGGGTTTGAAAAGACAGAAAGCTAAATTAGAAGCACAGGATACTGAAATAAAAGAGTTTATAGCAGCAGTTGTAGAACGTCACTGGAAGCATCTCAGCCCATGTTCTCCTCCAAGAAGCTGTCTCAGCTAACAGAACGTCAGCTCAGGTGTGGTTACTATGGAGAGAAGAACACTAAGAGAAAACAAAAGGTTAACAAGGTTGAAATAACGGCAACTAAGTAGATTGGACAAAGGAAGAAAGTAGCAGAGAGAGAAGTGGTCAGATTGTCCTCCAGCAGTCTAAGCCTATAGCAGCATAACTAGAGAAAAACTTAAATAACTTAACCCTATAGAGTGAGACATGAAGAAGGTGGAGCAAAGGAGAACAGTCTGTCAAGACTGAGTTCCTCCCCCAACCGGATTAGGCTGTCTTCTCTACCTCTTCCTAACTATAAACTTTATCAAACAGGAATTACCAATCATTCGCGAGGTTTTCTAATGTTGTGCAGTCGGGGCTTTCAGAGTTTTTCCACAAGTGATTTAGCTGAAAGCTTTTGTTTTCAGCAGCCCCACCTGTTGTCTTGGTCTGAAATAGTGCCTGTAGTGTTCCCCAGGGGCCACTTCCCCTCTGTGGCCCCTGAATGCTAGTCCCAACAATTATACAAGGTACAACTGACAAATGAATCTTTTATCTTCTTGATTGAAAATGACACTCATGTCTGCAGCAGCCATCAGTGAAACCTCATCTGATTGTTGTTGCACTTATTTAGTGATAAAAATCAAGCATCAAGACCTGCAGTGTCAGTAAAATAATAATACTGCACGTTTATTGATGAGCAGATAAAAGCAGAGAGAAAACTGTTTTTGCATTTTAACTTAAAAAAAAGGAAATTAATACTTTTACTCTTTGGGATTAACTGCCTGACCGTTACACAATCTCACAGCACTTCCATTTTCTGTTAACAGTCAAAATCAAATATTTGATTAGACAACGAAGCCTCACTGTGAAGCAAATGGCTCCAAATAATTTAAAAAAGAAATGAACACGAGTCCCTACGGTGGCAGTTGGAAGACGTAATGATAATGAAGGCAATTAGAAATGAAACTGGTTATGTATTAATGAAGATGCCTTCAGGAGCAAGTCTGAATAACAGCAACATCCTAAAAGCATCACTTAACATTTCAAACAAGTGACTCATTTAAACCCACAGCGGCTGAAACACAAAGAAAAACTCACATTTTTAGCTGTTTCCTAAGGAACGTAACTTTTAGGTTAAACAGTCAGCTCAGAGTAATTAACAAGAGCAACATTTTTAATGTACTCACTTCTTGGAAGACGGGCTCCCATTGTTCCCTGGAGCCAATGGCATCTGAGCGTCCCATCACCAGACCCTCAGAGTTGATGCCCACGTACTTCCCATATCCAGATTTCAAAGCAATCCTTCAACAGGACAAATAGCACATTAATTTCATCTGGAACAATAAATATGTTACCTGTGCAAAAGTATTCACCCCCTGTGATATTTTAATACTTATATTTATGTTTTAATAAAAAAACTACAAAAAATAGAAATCACTGCAATATCAAAGCGCAAACAGAATTCTACAAACTGACAGCTGACCAAAAATGTTTAACATAAAACAGTTTTCAGTCGTTTCACACAGTTTCAAAGTGGCTAAGCCAGTTAAAGACAGGTCAATCCAACTGGTGCTGATAGTTTCATAAGATCACCTGGATGCAGTCAGTGAGTCTGCAGTGATTACAGTGGAACATTACAGCATAGAGAAAGGTAGAAGTGAGAGGATGGAGCCTAAAACCTGTAAAGCATTGATCATCACCTGGATTTCAGGTAAATCCATCATCGAGACAAGGAACCAATCTGCCTGGATCAGGAAGTCCTAGTTTACATAAAGGCCCTCTGGTCACCATGACTACGCTGAGAGGTCCACCCTTCAGCCGCTGAGACAGTAGAGACTGTAGTCTGACGTCTTTACTCGTCCAAGCTTCATGGGAGCGTGAGAAACGAGAACGCCACTCACCAAAATGTCACATTAGAGAAGCTTATTTAAGCTTTTAAGCCGCCAAACACTGCGACACACCATCACCATTCAAAAGCAAGGTAGCAGCAGCATCATGCTGAGGGAATGCTCTTCAGCAGCAGATACAAGGTGAGTGAAATCCTGAAGGGTGATTTAACTTATCCTTCTATGGTTGATGAGCTTTGGAGAACATTTATTTTCAAACAAGACAACGGCAAGAAGCTTGAAGCTAAACATGACATAGGTCTGAAATGGCCTAGTCAAAGCCCAGACTTTAATCTCCTAGTGGACACAATAGTTTTCTGTTATTGTCACTTTGTGGGTATCAGTTTTCACTTCGACATTAACAGGTTTGTACCATGATTGATTTGTAAAAGAGTTTAACAACAAACAAAAATGTGAGGAGGAGGATGTTTGTATTTTTTAAAGGCCCAGTAGATCAGCCATAGAAAGCAAGGTGGGTGACCTTCCTGCATCCATGCAAAACAACACAGGCAAAAAAGACCTTGGTAATAAATGCCAGAGTTTCCTGGTGTTCAGTGTGAGTGGGTGCAGAGCTCACCGGTTGTCTGACAGTTTGATGGCAGTAAGCTGTTCTGGGGGGTCCGGCCCCTCGTCCTCTGAAACATCACACACACATTTTAAACCGATGAACATTATTTACACAGCTTCATTCTCAACTTTGATCAGGACATGATTGAAAATATCTGTGGCTAAAGTTATATATGTAATAAATATATAAATTCAACGTTATGAATAATTGTTATTAAATCCTAAAACGAACACCAGCCCTCTTATTTTGAGCTGCTGTACTGATCCCAGAACAAATATTTGGACCAGGCTGCCGGTACGACTAACTGGAACATAATCATCCTTTCACATGAACATCGGAGGTTGAAGCTTGTTTCAGACATTGTTTATATCATTATCATGACGCACAGATGACATGTGACCTGACTGAAAACTATTAGCTCTAACCAGATATGGGTTTTAGATCAGAACTGGGCTGATCAGATAACAATGAAAAGGTCAGGATGTGGGTCTCATATAGTTTTCAGTTCACATTTGCCTGCTGTGGGATTTACTATTACTATTTACTGGGAATTCATCTGAGGTTAAACGTATGACTTTAACCACAGCTGTGGTTAAAGTCATAACGTTTAACTGTGTCCAGGTACTCACAGAGGCTCACACAGCTACCAGTGCAAAGAGGGGAAACTAAAGGTGAAATATATGATAGAGTGTAGTTGGGAAATATCTAGGTTTGCAGGCTGTGACCTGGGTTTTTGAACTGCACCTTTAAGCTACGCGCATCAGCTGCTACGTTTGACCCACTGAGCTGTGAAAGAGAAAATCTCCGGTCTTCCTTTCCTTCTCATACAAATGGGCTTCATGCTACCGAGTATGAAGACTCACTCGGGGAATTGGATGTTCTTGCTAAACAAGGCCGGAATTAATAGTCTGAATGTGTTTTTCAGGCCAGACTGACTCAGTGAGAAGTGCCTGCAGGTAGATGTGATATCTCAGAATTAGCTCTGGCCTTCTCCTCAACTCAGCTCCTCTTCAGGCTTTTTACCAGCTATCTGACTTCCCCACTTCACACTTTTAGTTACTCTAAGCCGACTTTATTCCCACATCCCATTTAGCAGAAATCCCATCAGAGGTTTTCACTTTTCCAGGGGAATAATAGCAAGACAGCTGGTGATGTTGAAACCTGATTAAAAATAAGTGATTTGCACTTTTTCTCAGTTCTAGGGTCTACACTGTGTTCCAAATTATTATGCAAAAAGTGTTTTGGAGTGATAAGGTAAAAAAAAATTTGTTTGTCAGTTAAACTCATTGATGGTGATGTCAGTATGTCATGGCTCTTTATATCACTGAAAGCAATTGCAGACTCCTGTGCTAATTAGTTTGGGAGGTGTGTCAAATTAAAGGCAAGACTACTTAAGAGGGCTGTCCCACATTATTAAGCAGCCTACATTTTCAGCCAAAATGGGAAAGAACAAGGATGTGTCGGCTGCTGAGAAGCAACAAATTGTGGAGTGTTTAGGTCAAGGCATGACTACAATCAACATTGCCAAGACACTTCATCGTGATCATCGCATAATCAAGAAGTATGTAGCTGATTCAGAGCACACACGTGTGTGTGCTGATAAGGGAAAATTGAGGACTCTTTCCAACAGGCAATTACGTCAGGTTAAAACAGCAGCTGCAAAAATGCCTCGTCATAGCAGCAGACAAGTTTCTGAAGCTGCTGGTGCCTCCAACGTCCCCCGAACAACAAGATGCAGGGTCCCTCAGAGGTTTGCAGCTGTGCGTAAGCCATTCTGTCGACCTCCTCTATCCACTGCACACAAGCAGAAACGGCTCCAGTGGGCCAAACAATACATGAAGACTGACTTCAAAACTGTTTTGTTCACCGATGAGTGCTGTGCAACGCTCGATGGTCCAGATGGATGGAGTGGAGGACGGCTGGTTGATGGACACCCCATGCAAACAAGACTACGGCGCCAACAAGGAGGAGGCGGAGCAATGTTTTGGGCTGGAATCATGGGGAGAGAGATTGTCGGCCCCTTTAGGATCCCTGAAGGGGTAAAGATGACCTCCATAATGTATGTGGAGTTTCACAAACATGCACTTCCTGCCATGGTTCAAGAAGAAGAACCCTGCATTCCGCAGCAAGATCATTTTCATGCATGATAATGCACCGTCTCATGCTGCAAAGAACACATCTGCATCTCTGGCTGCTATGGGCGTAAAAGGGGACAAACTTATGCTGTGGCCCCCATGCTCCCCTGACCTCAACCCCATTGAGAACCTCTGGAGCATCATCAAAAGGAGTGTCTATGATGGCGGGAGGCAGTTCACATCTAAGCAACAGCTCCAGGAGGGTATTCTGTCCTCATGCAAAACAATTGAAGCAGATACCATCCAAAAGCTGATAAATTCAATGGACGAGAGAGTTGAGAAGCTCCTTTCGAACAAGGGGTCCTATGTGCAAATGTAACATCACATAGAATAAAGTTTTGACTTGAAAACTGTTTGATTTCAGTTTGTAATAACCTGCTAATGCTTATAATTTCACAAATGACAATGTTTTTGTTCTTTATAAAAATGAAAAGGTTGAAAACTCTGCTGTGCATAATAATTTGGAACATGCATTTTGGTGCATTTTGAGTGTTTTATGTTTTTTTAAATATAGTTATCGGCTGTTTGTTCAAAAACCTTTTAATTGTACTCTAATAGTTGATGACTGGAAAATTACAATGACTGCAATATATATAGTTAATTTTGGAAATTCTGAGAAAATATTATTTGCATAATAATTTGGAACACATTGTATAATTGAAGCACAGCAATGTAGAGCTCTGTTCTTTATTGATACAGGTTGGAAATGTTAGGCCCTCTAATACAATTCAGTTCACTTACCAATGTCATCACAAGGCACTCTGGCCTACTCACATCTACTCAGCTCCTGGTTCTATAGAAATATTTTATGCGCATTAGTTGAGTAATTACTTTAGTCTTTTATTTTTCATATTTAGGTAGTTTTATTTGTTTTTAATAGCTAGTGATAAATACATTTTTGTCTGTTCTCTTCATGATCAGCTTAGTTTTAATGTGGTGTGTAGATAATATAGCGAACTCAGTCAGATTTAGCCGTTCATACTGAGCAGCTTCTGGTTCTGCAGGCGGGTTCTTCTTGTTATGGGGGAGTTTTTACTCTCCACCATCACGACATGCATGCACAGACTTCAATTAATTATTAATAGGTACCCTAATACATTAATTATCTATATACCTGTATACCTATAACTAAATAGTATGAGAATCAGTATAAAATCAAATCATGACCTAAAGAATCATAATTGTATAGAGAGGTTCTTAACAATATTGTTTTTGTAATTTCCCTTCATTATAATATCTCAACGTTCTTCTTTAAGCTTTAGAAATCAGAAAAATCAGAAAAAGCTTCTTAGCCAAGTGTGTTATGAGGATCTCAGTCCCTTAAATCTACGTTAGGTTTACACATCAAGTCTGCAGATATCCACCTGACTGACCAAAATGATTAAAGTTTAAAAGTCTAAAATCTGAAATATAATAGTTAAACACTGTATTCAAGCAGGCCTGTGTGATTATGATATTGCACATATTGATACAAGCCGCAGTTGGAGATATTGTGCATCTCCCCTAAGAATATTTAGAGTGACAAATAACATAAAAATAAAATGTTTTCAGTGTCCAGAAAAAAAGAAATGAGCTGTATGTAATAATTGCATCATAATCCCAGTCTCTCTTCTTACCTCCGTGCGGGGCACCAAGTGTGAAGAGCCCAGTATCCAGGGCATGGATGTACGAGTTGTTCTGCATTTCTATGGCAACCGTTCCTGCAATGTCTCCGAAACCACTGACACACCACCAACCACCTGAGGAGGAGAGCAGGAGAGAGCACTGCATTTACATCACTGTTTACATTTTTCAGAAGAGCTCCCAACCTAAATCTGGCATTTAATCAAGCTTAGAAAGTAAAACCTAAACTGAGAATTTAGTTCCTAAATATGTTCCAAGTAATATGTTTTATCGTGAAAACTGAAATATATTTCACTAAAATTAATTCCTATTTCATACAGGAAAACTTTTCCATGCAGTAAATGAAGATGGATGGATAGACAGCCAACCTAAAAATTAAACTAAACTACTTTTAAAAGCTTCTTAATGTCTTACGATTTTGTAAGAGCAATATCTGGTTTTAGAGCCACAAGTTGTAGAGCCCTGATGAATCATTTTAGCAGTGATATGTCAGATTTCCACATGGTCTGGCATATTCAAATCACTGCTACGGTATATAAATGAAATACAACAAGTGCTTTATTCGATGGTTGCAAATATTTAAAGTATGACAAGATATTCAGAGCATTAACTGAACATAGCAAATGTTTTATTACACAAGCTAATAAAATGACAGCTGTCAAAGTTTGCAGGTCTGTGAACTCAACACGAGATGCGCTCAGTATCAAAAATGAAGAGAGAATCTGCTCAAGTTTAACTGATATTCATTCAGCGGGATTAGTGACAATATACATCTAAACATATTTTAGGGATGCATGCATACGTCGCTTTTGACAGATCTGCATTTTTTTTTTACGCTTTACATTGGTCAAATTTTTTAACTGGGCGGTAGATTAAAAACCAGTATTTATTTCCATTTTGTTGCCGTCTGTGTTTAGAAGTTGTTTCCATTATTGTCCACTTATACACAATGTTTTATTTTCCAGAGATGTTATCATAACGGACGAGGAATCTCTTACTGAGATTTCAAAGTTTTTTAGGTAAAACCAAACCGACTATTGCAGAGAAACAACAAAGTGTTTGTAATAATATTTTCTTCGTAACCGTCTGTCAGCTGATCAATGCAGTAGTGCAGATTAACAAACTTTTACTTTGCATACAGCTTCTTGAACTACAACTGATTTAAAAACAATGCACTTTATATCTTTGTCTTTCTTAAACACAGTGCTTTACCTTCAAGGTATAAATAACAAGTTAAGGATTTCAGTCATTTATGTCCTGTAAACAGAAAGACATTCATAATAAGATGTAACAAAAACGAAAGTCCTCATATTAAAGCTGGGAGAAATCCAGACTCACTATTCATTATAATGTAACTTCAGTTACTTTATAATAGGTAATAGGCTAGTGGAGGGAAGTTTAAACTCTTATTAGCATAGTAACAGAACATACCAACAATATCTGGCTTATCTTGGTCATTTCCAGATTTACTCTTCTTATCTTTGTGCTTCTTCTTTTTTCTGAGGGAAAGAAAATTAAAATCAAACTTTACTGAACATTTTATCAAACAATACTGAGACTAAATTAGAAAACGTTCATCAACAAATAAAACAAAGCCTCGTGCTAACATTAGTGAAGAATCTCTAATGTGTTCTATTTATCGGTGTCTTTAGAAAGGTTTTCATTCGTTTACTGCTACCTTAAAACACCTCAGGCTACTGCTAACAGAATAAGCTACTGCTAACAGAATAAGCTACTGCTAACAGAATAAGCTACTGCTAACAGAATAAGCTAACTGCTAACAGAATTAGCTCACTGCTAACAGAATAAGCTACTGCTAACAGAATAAGCTACTGCTAACAGAATAAGCTACTGCTAACAGAATAAGCTAACTGCTAACAGAATTAGCTCACTGCTAACAGAATAAGCTACTGCTAACAGAATAAGCTAACTGCTAACAGAATAGGCTACTGCTAACAGAATAAGTTACTGCTAACACAATTAGCTACTGCTAACAGAATTAGCTACTGCTAACACAATTAGCTACTGCTAACAGAATAAGCTAACTGCTAACACAATTAGCTACTGCTAACAGAATAAGCTAACTGCTAACAGAATAAGCTACTGCTAACAGAATAAGCTACTGCTAACAGAATAAGCTACTGCTAACAGAATAAGCTTCTGCTAACAGAATAAGCTACTGCTAACACAATAAGCTAACTGCTAACAGAATAAGCTACTGCTAACAGAATAAGCTAACTGCTAACAGAATAAGCTACTTTTAACACAATTAGCTAATGCTAACAGAATAAGCTACTGCTAACAGAATAAGCTACTGCTAACAGAATAAGCTTCTGCTAACAGAATAAGCTACTGCTAACAGAATAAGCTACTGCTAACACAATAAGCTAACTGCTAACAGAATAAGCTACTGCTAACAGAATAAGCTAACTGCTAACAGAATAAGCTACTTTTAACACAATTAGCTAATGCTAACAGAATAAGCTACTGCTAACAGAATAAGCTACTGCTAACACAATTAGCTAATGCTAACAGAATAAGCTACTGCTAACAGAATAAGCTTCTGCTAACAGAATAAGCTACTGCTAACAGAATAAGCTACTGCTAACAGAATAAGCTACTGCTAACAGAATAAGCTAACCGCTAACAGAATAAGCTACTGCTAACAGAATAAGCTACTGCTAACAGAATAAGCTACTGCTAACACAATTAGCTAATGCTAACAGAATAAGCTACTGCTAACAGAATAAGCTACTGCTAACAGAATAAGCTACTGCTAACAGAATAAGCTAACTGCTAGCTCATTACCATTCTCCAGACATGGCTAACTAACAATAAACAACTAATTCTTTAGTTTAAATTCAGTCAGATCAGTTAAAGTAAACACAGAAGCCATTATTACATCTAAGAGGTCAGTTATATCGTTCGTGAATGTTGCTATCTGCTAGCTTCTTAGCTAAAGCTACGGAAGACAAACAACAACAAAGCAGTAAAGTTACTAACGCTGAAAATTAAACACTCACCCTTTATTCTGGCCTTTCAAAACAAGTTTAGTTGACTTTACGTGTGAGTATTCAGACATGTTCACTTAGCGGCTAAATACACTGGTAAACAAGAAGACTTGGTATACGGCAGCCGAAAAGGGTCAGTTCGCGAATCTGAGTCTGTTTGACTGAATAAACCAGTCACTGACAAACCTGCCAAGATATTTAAACAACATTTACCTCAATCAGTAATCAGTGATAAAAGTGAGGAATTATTATTTTAGCTCACTATGAACCATATCCAGTCATAACAATCATAAAACAAGGAACTTTCTTA
Organism: Orestias chungarensis; assembly: GCA_032876305.1. Lineage (NCBI taxonomy): Eukaryota > Metazoa > Chordata > Actinopteri > Cyprinodontiformes > Cyprinodontidae > Orestias > Orestias chungarensis. The sequence goes on from JAVLVB010000661.1 coordinate 59,608, forward strand.
TTTAATTTACAATTCAGAAGAAAACTGAGATAAAATAAAATCAGATTAAGTAGAGAAAATACTTTTTTATGAATACTTGTGAAAATAAAAGAACAAAGTTTTTCATAGTAATGATTCAAAAGCAAATGTCCACATCATTTTCATTTGAATGCTTAGAAAGCCAAAAAAGGTGAACTGAGATGATCTAGCACATTTTTCTGATTAAACAAATGACCAACAGGCAACATTTTGTCAGGCAACCAGAAAACTAGGGTTAGATATTTTCTAATAAGTTACACCTGTATAATTTCATATGCTGTATTGGTAGGGTGACAACAGACCAGACTAAAGAGTACAAGGAGGAGACCAACATGCATTATGTTACCTATCACTATGTTTATTACATAGTGAGGAATTACTGAAATACAATCAGAACAATAATAAAAGGTAAATGAGACAAAAATAGTATTTTACAAGCATTGTATTATTATTATTTTATTTTTTTGAGAATTATACTGGAAAATGGAAAACACCAGCCTTACCTTCACAAGCTGCTCTGGAGAGATGAGACCAAAACCAGGTTGACCAGCATAAAAAATAATGTGTGTAGCAGAAGACTAGCAGTGCACACACCACCCAGTACACCCTAGTGTAAAGCACGGTGGTGGCAACTTCCTGTTGAGGAAAACGTTTTTGTGGCCTCGACAGGTCGAGCTGATTATAGTTAATAGGGAACATAGATGCAGCTCAATACAGGGTAATCCTAAAAAAGAAGACAACACTGTTAGACATTGAAAGACACAAAACTGGGGAAGACATTTCAGTAAAAAAAACAAAAATTCAGAGCAAAAAAAACATGTATTTATGTGTCACAATGATCAAGATGAAGTCCACGTTTTAATTCAAGTGAAAATCCATGGCAAGACTGGATAATTAAAGCTCAGAGATACCCCATACCAGGTGTTAACAATATGAACTATATCTATTTGCTTCCACTGGACAAAAAACATCTAAATTGAATGGAACATGATTAAATAATTTGCTAAACCAGTGATATTTTTTATAAAAGTATGATCTAAAAATTCAAATTAGCCACATAAGAACAAGCAATACAGCAATTCACATACACGTATATTGGTAGTCATTTTGAATTTTGCAGTTCTTACTAGATTTATTCAAAAAAGTTAAAAAAGCAATTTTTTCATGCAAGTCATTGGTTTCCTTCTTTCTTAGGCTTTTCATTGACTATTATTCATTTTCCATTTATTTCAACAGCTTAACCATGACACTTACCGTAAACCTTATTAAAAAATAGGACCTGTATTATATACTGGTTGAAATGTTCAAATCACTGTGGCGAGTCCGGTCAGAACTCCACGATGAATTCAGTCTCAGTCCGGTGTGTTTAATTAACTTAAATTAGTTTATTCCTCACTTGACAGAACTGTGTGGTTTCTAAACAGATAAAGAATATAAATAAAACATCAGTTTCTGAATCAATCCAAACAAATGACTGAAATAATATCAGAATTACAATATTAATGTAATTATTAATAATAGTGTTTAATATGCTGTTCCTAAAATGTTACCAATGAAACCTCACGTTGGTAGCTCTCATTAACGTTCACACACTAAAGAGCATGACATTAATTAGGACTAATAAACTAAATTCTCAACTCTACTTACTTTAATTTCCACGCACACCAGGCAAATGAAGTGGAAAACAAATGGTGAACATCGACTGAAAACAACAGAACTTTTACTTCAAACACAATTGCAGCTCCTCAACCATCTCTGCTCTGCTTGTCTGCTCACTGCTCGCTACCTGGCTCAGCTCCACCCCTTAAAGAGCCAACATGAGAGATTTTAGACAGCCTTTTCAACAGCCGCCCCCATATTTACTTGTAAATATGAACAAACAATAAAAAAGGCTGAATTAAAGTAATGATTAATCATCCTTAGGTAAGGCAGGTAGGCTGACAAGTCTTGCCATGGGTCGTACATAAGTTCTTCCCCTTACAGTCATTTCAGCTGATCTAATCCGGTTGTCTGGTCCAGGAAAAACTTGAAAGACTTTTCCGACAGGCCAAAGAGCCCTCGGAAGTTGGTTGTCTACAATCATCACCACATCGCCTACTTTTAGATTGGGGAACTCAGTCGGCCATTTCTGGCGGGCTTGGAGTCCTGGCAGGTAGTGCTTCAGGAAATTATGCCAGAAATGGTCAGCCAGGATTTGACTGTACCTCCCTCTTCTCCGTCTGAGGATCTCTGGGCTATCATAGACGACTTGTGGCTGTGAGGCATCCCGCCGCCCCATGAGGAGATAGTTGGGAGTTATGGGGTTGGGATCTGCTTCTTCCAATGAAGTGTAGCCCAGGGGTTTTGATTTAAGGATTCCCTCAATTTCAACCAAAACTGTGTGACACCTCTTCTGTTACTGTTTGAGCTCCAATGATGACTTGAAGAGCACTCTTTATCGAACGGATTTCCCGCTCCCAGCAACCTCCAAAGTGGGGGGATCCAGGAGGATTGAAGGCTAGCTGTTGTTTGAGACTAGGGTGAAGTGCTTGAAATCCTTTGTGCAGCTCACGTTCTCCACCTCGAACGTTTGTCCCCTGGTCACAGAGAATCTCTTTGGGCTTCCCATGCCTGGCTATAAAGCGTCTCAGAGCCATTAAAAACGCATATGTGTCCAAACTGGGAATCAGATGAAGGTGAACTGCTCTTGTAGTTAGGCATTTAAATAAGATTCCCCGTCTTTTCTCATTACTGCGTCAGATCCTGATTGTGTACAGGCCAAAACAATCCAGTCCTGTGGAATAAAATGGCGGCTTAAAAAGGTGCAGTCCGGATGGAGGGAGCTCTGCGATCCTGGGTGGATTCGGATTACCTTTCCACCTCTTGCACTCAACACATGATCTCTGATGGCGAAACACTGCTTCACGTCCACGTAACACCCAATATTTCCTTCTGATCTCAGCAAACACCCTCTCTGGCCCGGGATGCTGGAGTGTATCATCATAATCTCGTTTGATGAGTTGGGTTAAAGCGTGTTTTGGGTCGAGAACAATTGGGTGAACTTCATCTACAGCAAAGTCAAGATTGTGCCGTAACCGGCCTCCTACTCTGATGAGCCCAGTTTTCTCATCAAACTCAGGTGCTAGTAGAAGAAGACGACTGGATTTGGAAATAGGTTTGCCAGCCTTTAACTGGGTGATTTCCTCAAGGAATGACTCTCGTTAAGCTTGTTGCAACACCTCTAGCTCAGCAGCAGCATAGGAATCAGCAGAAAGAGGGTGGTTTAGGTCAGCCACTCCATTAAGCTGATGTGCCATGGCTTCTAAGAAGCTATTTCATTTTTGGTACTGCCGAGGATCTGGAACATTAGAGCTGGAAAAAGAAAGACAAACAACTTGTTGTTTCTGCTCACTTTCAGGTTCAATTTGGGGTGGAGGTGGTAGATCAGGCCATTTACTTGGAGACAGCTTTAAGAATGCAGGTCCATCTGTCCATCTGCTAGCTTTACTAATGTCTTGGATAGTGAGGGCACGAGTGATCTCATCTGTCGGGTTATCTCATGAGGGAACATACCTCAATGTAGCCCTTTTGGTCAGCTCTTGTATTTCTGCTACACGGGTATCCACGAAGACCTTGTACTGGCAGGAGTCTGAACCTAACCAGGATAGAACTGTAGCTGAGTCAGACCACATGATGCAGCTGCAAAGGAGGGTTAACTCAGTGCTGATGACCTTGTAAAGCTGAGCTCCCTATAGAACAGCACATAACTCTAACCGAGGAACAGATTGTTGCTTCTTAGGGGAAACGCCTGACCGAGCTGCTATGAAGGCAACCTGAATTTCTCCTTCTGGACTCTCTGCCCTCAAATAAGCCCCTGATCCATATGCCTGTTCAGAAGCCTCACAGAACACATGGATGTCTCTTTTACAGTTAGGTTGGTCCAGACTGGGAGCGATGTAGCACCTAGGCAGTGTGACCTAGTGCAGCTGTGCCAGCTCCGTTTCCCATGCATGCCACTTTTGCAGGAGCTCCTCAGGGAGTTGTGAGTCATCCCAGTCCCTCCTTTTCTCCCAAAGGTGGCGCACAATACCTTTGGCTCGGGTGGTATACGGGACTATGTAGCCAAGAGGGTCATATTGGCTAGCTAAAACTCTATAGATGTTCCTCATGGTCACTACTGAGCAGTCGATACGTCTGTGTTTGTAAGTGAGGGTGTCAGACTTACAATTCCAGTGTAATCCAAGAGCTGGCTCATGGATGTCAGACTGACCTTTGTTGAGCCAAAACTCGCAGCTGGATGACTTGATGTCTGGAGCAAGATGGTGGATAACATTTGGATCGTTACTTGCCTGTTGTCTTAGCTCAAATCCCCCATTGGCCAGAAGATGGCGCAGTTTGTCCACAAGTGTCTTGGCGGCTACTGGACAGGTGAGACTCTGTAAACAATTGTCCATGTAGAATGACTTGTTAATGGCGCCATGTACATCATCTTCTGGTTGGGTGTGGTCTGTAACATGTTTATGCAACACAAATGTTGCACAAGAAGAGCTACAAGTAGTTCCAAAGGGAAGCACCTGCCACTCATAAACATCAGGGGGATTGTCTCGCTTCATGTTCTGCCATAAGAATCGTAGCAGGGGTCGATCTGCAAGGAGAAGCCTCACTTGATGAAAAATGCCACGTATATCACTACTGAAAGCCACAGCATGCTCCCTAAAGCGTAGTAACAATGCCAGCAAGGCAGGGCCGAGTGTTGGACCAGGTAGGAGGAGCTGGTTAAGGTTGTAACCTTGGTATTGGAAAGAGCAGTTGTATACTACTCGGTTCTTCCCATTATGTTGAAGCATATGATGGAGTATATACCAAGCTTTGGCACTGCCCTTCAGTTGTTGGTCCATCAGCTTCACCACATAGCCAGCTTCAACGAGCTTCTCAATCTCCCTCCCTCTCAGGAGAGGTAGCAATGCTTCTGGGGTAGCTTTCAGGTGAGGCATGTTCTTAACACAAACAAGGGGTGTGGCATAACGCTCAATGCCACTGACACTTACTCTCACTGTCTGCTCCTGTAGGAGCTTGACTGCCTCTTGGTCTTGTCGCGACCTAACCGCCAACGTCCCACTGCGGTAAGGGAGCAAATCCATCTGCCATAACTTCTCTACACATGAAAATACATCACTGGGTGATGGTACAGATGTAAAGAGGCACTGACTTACATTGGTGATGGACTCAATAGTCTGTGCTGAACCCTGTAGTGTCCATCCGAGCAGTGTCTTCATGGCAGCTGGCCCACCAGGTGGTCCTAGTCTTACTGGCTCTGTAAGTGTAATGAGGTGTGTGCAGTCCGCACCAATCAGCAACATGGGACACACTCGGTTTAGAGAAGGAAGTGGCAAACCTGATATATGTTTATACTTCTGCTGGAGTGAGGCAACTGGATGGGAATGCTCTGCTAGACACAGTTGCTCTGCGGTGAAGGTATTCTGGATACTGTACGTTTTGTCAGGACTGGCCGCTGGAGATATTGTAAAACAGACTGCTGCTCCATGAAGCTCCCCCATTTCCTCTGCTCTCTCATTCACCTTGTGCAACACTAACAGATGTCTCCTATCGCAGGTTTTGCAGGGAGCTTTAAGTGTACACGTTGCAGCTTGGTGATTATGTTAACAACACCAACATTTATTATTTGTTTTAATCCATGTGACCTTCTGTTCTTTGCTCAGGTTCTTGAAGTTAGAACAGCTGTTCAGGTAGTGCTTGTCATTATCACTATAAGGACAGTAGGCTATTACCTTCTCTTCTCGTTTGGATTTGTTGGCTGGATGCCCAAGAGCAGATGGAGCTGCCACACTGCTTGATCCTGAAAACTTCTCAGTACCCAGGAGGACAGTAGCAGTTTACTTCGAGGTTTTGGAGTTCGTTTGCTATCAGACGTCTTGTTAAGCGACTTCTCTCTCTTAGGAGGCTTGATGCTGTCTTCCTGAACCTCTAGCTCATATTCTAGCCAATCAGCAAAGTCAATGAGTGCGGGAATGGCCACTCTCATGGGGTGGATAAATCTCTTAAAACTGGCATTGAGATCATAGGGAAGTTTGCTTAAGAGCCTTGAAACATGAGAACCACAGCTTAACTCTACATATCCTCTTTGGCCCAGCTGTTCTAACATGCCCACCAATGACCGCACATTTAAGGCAAACAAACAAAAGCTCCTAAGATCACCATTACGTATATTTGGACCATCCATTACCTCTGCAATCCATTGCACTGCAAGCTTATGTGGCTGTCCATACATCTTGGTGAGAGCTATCATTGTATCTGTGTATGGTTGCCTAGAGTTACAATAGGAGTCTGCCACAAGTGAAGCTTCTTCACATCTGAGGTGGTCCATGAGGATCTGATACTTGTATCTTTCTGTGGCATCATCTGGTAATAGATTCTCTAAGGCAAATTCATTGGTGCAAACTCTCTGGGGTCTGGGGAAATAAAGCTGGGGATAGTGGGTTTTGGCCCTCGGCCCTTGGTCTGTCTCTGTGAGTTACTAAAAAAGGATGTTTGGAGAAAGGAAGGATCTCTGCCTGCATAAGACAGTACTCTTCTGAGGTGTAGCTGCATCGTACAGGTTATAGGTCGGACCCATTTGGGGTTCGGAAACCCTGCAAGGAGCTAAGTCTGGTGATAATTTCTCTTATAATTGACTGAATACTGTAACTGCTGGTATGCAGGAGCATTGATTGGGAGTTGGTGGTGTCCATAACCACTACTGCAGAGACTTTGAGGTGGTGGAGGTGAGAATAGAGGCTGGTAGGCTGCTGGCTTGGACTGTAAAGCAACCATCAGGCTCTGGAACTGTTTACGGAGCTCAGCTTTTTCTTGGCGTATTTCTTGCCGCACTAAGCTCAGGAACTTGGTTGGTCTGCTGCTCCATTGTGACTTGGTTCATCGACTGGCCAAGCACATGTTCTTGCTCCCTCTCATCCATCAAGTTCATCATTTCAAAGCTCTGGCTAATTGGTGGTGATAGAGATCTTGTAGTTGGATTTTTTGAATGTACTGCTTCTCCCATTGTGGTTGCAACTGCTGTCCGGAATCTACTCTAAGACCCAGGTCCACTTAGGTCATAATCTGACAGGTAACAAGGAAGTGACAGTATCCGTTTGGGTTGAGTGTCCATTGCTGCTAACTCTGGGTTTTGCATCCTTGAACAGCAATCGGCTTATCCGGCTCGAAGGACCAATCAAAAATAGGAACTGTAATAAATACTGGTTAAAATGTTCAAATCAAGAATCAAGAATCAGTTTATTTATATATTTATTTATTTATATAGCGCCAATTTACAACAGATGTCGTCTCAAGACACTTTACAAGAAAATCCATTAAAATCAAAGATACATCATAAACAAATCAATTAAACTCAAAGACACATCATAAACAAATCAGTTTGAAAAACTTTCCAATCTAAGGAACCCCAGCAGATTCATGGAGTCATTGAGAATCTTTCATTTTAGGAATATAGCAAAAATTAGAAATATTCTCTCTAGGACAGATAATGAAAAGCTAGTCCATGCATTTGTTACTTCAAGGCTGGTTTATTGTAACTCTTTATTAGCAGGAAGTTCACAAAATGTAATTAAAAGTCTACAGTTGGTCCAAAATGCTGCAGCAAGAGTTCTGATGAAGCTTAAAAAGAGAGATCATATCTCCCCAATTTTAGCTTCCCTTCATTGGCTCCCTGTCAAACTTAGAATAGATTTTAAGATTCTCCTTTTGACATATAAAGCCCTCACTAATAAAGCTCCATCGTATATCAGAGATCTGATTACTCCTTATGTCCCTAACAGAGCACTTCGCTCTCAGACTGCAGGTTTCCTGGTGGTTCCTAGAATCTCTAAAAGCACAATGGGAGGCAGATCTTTCAGTTATCAGGCTCCACTCCTGTGGAACCAGCTTCCAGCTTTAGTCCGTGAGGCAGACACCCTGTCTAGTTTCAAATCTAGGCTTAAAACCTTCCTGTTTGATAAAGTTTATAGTTAGGAAGAGGTAGAGAAGACAGCCTAATCCGGTCGGGGGAGGAACTCAGTCTTGACAGACGGTTCTCCTTTGCTCTACCTTCCTCATGTCTCACTCTGTAGGGTTAAGTTATTTAAGTTTTTCTATAGTTATGCTGCTATAGGCTTAGACTGCTGGAGGACAATCTGACCACTTCTCTCTCTGCTACTTTCTTCCTTTGTCTAATCTTCTTAGTTACCGTTATTTCAACCTTGTTAACCTTTTGTTTTCTCTTAGTGTTCTTCTCTCCATAGTAACCACACCCGGGCTGGCGTTCTGTTAGCTGAGACAGCTTCTTGGAGGAGAACATGGGCTGAGATGCTTCCAGTGACGCTCTTCAACTGTTGCTATAATCTCTATTATTTCTGTATCCTGTGCCTTTTCTGTCTTTACAAACCCCCAGTCGGTCTTCCTGTTAAAGGGGAGTTTTTCCTCTCCACTGTCGCTACATGCATGCTCACTATGAGGGATTGCTGTAAAGTCAACGACAACACAAGCCATTGTTTCTGTCTGCTGATTCTAGAGGAGTGAATGCTGCAAGTCAATGACTCCATGAATCTGCTGGGGTTCCTTAGATTGGAAACTTTTTCAAATTGATTTGTTTTGATGTATCTTTGATTTTAATTGATTTTCTGTGAAGTGCCTTGAGACGACATTGGCGCTATATAAATAAACTGATTCTTGATTCTTGATTCTTGATTGACTTGCGCTATTCACTCCTCTGGAATCAGCAGACAGAAACAATGGCTTGTGTTGTCGTTGACTTTACAGCAATCCCTCATACTGAGCATGCATGTAGCGACAGTGGAGAGGAAAAACTCCCCTTTAACAGGAAGAAACCTCCAGCAGAACCTACTTACTTTCATTTCCACGCACACCAGGCAAATGAAGTGGAAAACAAATGGTGAACATCGACTGAAAACAACAGAACTTTTACTTCAAACACAATTGCAGTTCCTTCCCCATCTCTGCTCTGCTTGTCTGCTCACTGCTCGCTACCTGGCTCAGCTCTCCCACACACTGAACTGTCTCAGCTCAGTGTGTCCCCCGCCATCTGTCAGTGGATCACCAGCTTTCTGACAGACTGGACACAAGAGGTGAGGCTGGGGGATATTACCTCTGACACAAGAACAGTCAGCACTGGCGCACCACAGGGCTGTGTCCTCAACATCAACTCCATTCTCAAAAAGGCCCAGCAAAGGATGTACTTTCTGCGTCAACTGAGGAAACACGGTCTGCCACAGGAGCTGCTGAAACAGTTCTACACTGCAGTCATTGAATCTGTCCTGTGCACATCCATCACAGTGTGGTTTGGTTCAGCCACAAAACAGGACAGATGCAGATTGCAAAGAGTGGTGGATAGA
>JAVLVB010000661.1:127003-139189 GCA_032876305.1 Orestias chungarensis
TTTGGCACTGAGGTTGAGAGTTACCGAACAAAGGCAACACTCAGGCGCCGAATAGTGGATCCACACTCCTCTTATACGGCTCTGCTCATCAGTGCCAACCCGAGACACCTGGGAACCACGGAGCTCCATCCTGGAGCCCCGCAACAGCGACCCCCGTGGCCACCTAGGAAACAGCACAGAATGACTCAACCTGACAATTTCACTGTCTGGAGTAATTTCACTTTTAAACCAAGGCACTGCTGTGGGAGATATATTAACGCCACAAACATCAAAGATACTCTCTACAAGCTGGTGTGAATGCCCATTATCACAACTCTTCATTATCACTGAATTATTCAGTGACTGCGAATGACTTGAAAATGATCTGCTATTATCTCTGCCCACAAGTAAATTGCTGAATGCAGCATTTGCATCATTTATTTTACCTTATTAATTCATTTCTAAAACAACTGGAGATGTGTTCCTAACTGAAGGATGAACTTCAGTTAGGAACACGTGTTAGTTTGCATTATTGGATGGTTTTCTTTATAAAAAGGTTGGCCTCCATATTCGCAGTAAATGAACTGCAGCTCCATCATGATACTTTACTCTAAATTGATGTTCACGCTTCCTGTAGAGGACTGCACAGTTTCCCACTCTTTGAACAGGGAACATGTGCCCCTTACTGTTTATTTCTCAACTCCCCCACCTCTCTATGCTGCCTGAAGCCAATTTTCGGGAAAAAAATGGCAGCAAACGTGAAAGACAGTGGATCTAAGAGGAGACTGAAGTGGTTTTATGGGTGTCTCCATATAAAGTGACTTGTAGAAATTTGTGCACATAGACATGGTGACATGATTAAAAATGCTGTTGACTCTTTTTTAAAATGTGTAACGAAACTTGAACAGATTTAAATGTAGTACTTAAAATGTTGGGAAATTAAAATATAATTAATGTAAGGTATCATTTAGCTGTCATTATATTTAGAAGGACGATTAAAGTAGCACACAAATCTCTACTTTAACGTCTCTGTTTGCCTTTTTTTTACTACTTCAAAGTTTCTCCATATAACTTGAACTAAATAAGAAGCAGCCCATATAGCTCACACTAATGCACTCCATGTAATGTTGATGGATTGAGACAGTTGAGCTGAATCTATTGCTGTGATCATTCATCTTGCCAGAGGTACCAAATCAGCACACTGGGGCATAGCTCACGAAAAATCAGCCGCTACCGACAAAAGAGTTGTCTTCATCCCAGGACAAACACATTAAAAGGTTAGAAATATAAACAAGAAACTAATATATCTAGGCAAGTAAGTGTCTTAAAGATATAGCTCAATTTATTGTTTTTAGTAAGGAAGAGAGATTTACAGAGTTATGTCTGTTCTAAAAAACCAAAAAACACTTTTTTTGTAAACCAACATATTGTGAAATACACACAAAACAATGATTGTTTGATATTAAAACAGCAAAGATTTAGCTTTAATACATAGAACAATGTATCCAAGCTGCGTACATCCAAACAATCCAGTTTAGTACACTAGGTCACGTGTTATTTGTTTCTGGATTACCTTGAGGAAACTGATGGCATGCTTTTCACAGGGAGGAAATACAGGCCACATATAGAAAGGCCAGAATAGAAACACAAAAACTTCCTACTGCAAGGAAGCAGTGTCCGTTTTAAGCCATAGTGTTTTTTTGTGTGCTTAACTATCATTTTAAATCTTATTGTAGATAAAAGACAGACGTATAATGTTCAGTAACATTTATATTACCAAAGAGATTCATTTGTACATCAATTTTTAAACTCAATATAAAAATGCATCTCGACAAATAAAATATGCAAAAATATTTGTGAAGGGAAAGTTGAAGGACAACAGACCCCAAAATGCCATATCCCTGAAAACTGACATGGACAGTGACATTCTACTGGGTATTATCTTATTCTGTGGTTGAGGGTCGACAAAATGATCAGATCATTGTATTGCTCAAAATGGCAGACTGTAACTGAAGGTCTATAATACACCTGAACCACATCACCCTAAACCACAAACAAAAACCTTGGACTGTTAACAAACGTTGTTCATCATTCTGCAATGAGCCCAACCCCCATTATTGACAGTCAAGAGGTTAGAAAAGGGATTTCATACTGTCTGCAGCTGTTTCAACCCCAGCGATTCAACCCTGGTGTAAAAATTATTGTAATCAATAAAAAATTCTAAGTAACAAATGTCTTAGTTTAGGTGTTATGAGCTACCAGATTCAGTCAGTGAAGCTCAAGCCACTTCTCACCAACTATTCTTCAGCATGTTTCACTTAACCCTACCCTTATATAAAAAAGCTATGGGTCAGGCAAGCAGGTGGGATGGATTAAATTTTAACTGTGTTCTAAAACCAATTTGTCATACTTTTCAGGAATCTGACCCACATAAAGCAGAGAACTCTCAGGAGTACAATAATAACAGAGTTTATTGAAATGTGCGGGTGTATGTTGGATTGGGAAGCAATGGTCACGGCAGGAAGCAGAAGGGAGTATCCAGGGAACAGAGACTGCAACGCAGGGAACCGGAGACTTTTGAAAGTGAGACAGAGCAAAATTCAGTACCGCAGTCGCCAAACCAATGAACACATGCATCAGTGTGTCTCCCTGGCAATCTCACCATTTAAGCCCGGGTTTGAAACAAGAACCCATTTCTTCCATTAAAGGGGACATGTGAGAAGTGTGAAATAGTTCTTCAGATGGATAGTTTGTTAAACAAAGCACAAGAAATGGGCTGCCTGAAGGCTTTTTTTTTCATAAACAGGGTTATGTTTGGTTTTATTTAGTAATTTATTTTAATATATGCCCAAATTAAAATTATGTTTTTATTTTAGGTAATATTTTTGTATTTAATAAAAAGGAAATGTTATGTTATTTTCTTTTATCTACTATTATTGTTGGTATTGTGTTATCTTTGTCCATTCCTCCCTCTCTCTTCCTCTGTTCCGCTCTGTTCTCTCTTTGTCCACTTCCACTTAATCACAGCTGATATCATTTATGTAATCTAGGTCACTATTCACTAGTGCAATATTTAAACACAGTTCCTTCCTTCACACCCCGCTGGAACATTGCTCTCTCTCACTTGTGTCAACCTGCTGCCTTACCTGAGCCAGAGTGTTTCCTCCTGCCTTCTGTTGCCCATCATTCCTGTACGTTTTCCCCTGCTTGCGTGTTTCTTGCTGGTCTCTTTCTTACTCCACGTCCTCCAGTTCTTGCGTTAGGTTGTCTCGTTTATTTAGTGGTATCCCCAGTTTGTTTTTGCCTGCGCCTTTTCTCAGTTTGTCTATTTGTTTATTCCTAGTTGATCGGTCCTCGTGTCGCATATTATTCAGTTGTTTTTCTTGCTCCGCTGTTCCGGTTAAAATATTCAGTGTCGAGTCAGTATTTATTCCTACCATAAAAATGATCTACCACTGCTTTTCACCTCTGCATTCTGGGTCGTCATTCGCAGTTTGTAACAGTTTCAGTTTCATTGTCCAACCTCTGTCTGACACAAATATGAACCTCTATTGCAAAGTATTTCTGATAAGGATAAAATATGAAGCAGGCCTCTGTTATCTGCATTTTGTTATTCCACAGCAGCTTACTATTGGTAAAGGGAGAGCAGCCATATTGGATCCTAAAGCTGGTAAGGGTGTTGATTTCCGAGTTCAAACCACAAAAACAACAGATCATTAAGAAACCATGTTTTTTATTCAAACCTCCATCTTATTGGCCAAAACTAACAACGAAAGCGTGTGAATATCAAATAAAGCCTAATATGTCATGTAGCTAGGAGCTTCTGCTACGACAATTCAGACACAACCTGTTATCAAACTAAATTAAAACACAAAATGATGTAAACCTCAGAAACTGCTTTTTAAAGCTTGGGGTGTTTTCATTCTGAATCTAAAGAGTATATAAACACACAAAACCCAAAAGCACTATTATCTTACATATTTTCTCAGTTTCTGCTCTGACAACTTGTTCCTACTTTTCTCAAGAGACATCCCATTTCTGTCTGAGGCCAGAACAATTGGACGGAAAATTGCTGTAAGGTAAAACATGGACCTCCCTCTCTTCGGGTTAAAATTCCAGCAAGGCTGTTTATAAACTATTTTTACAACACTATTGTTCAAAATGGAACAGAACAGCAAGTACGCACCTATCATTAAAATAAACCCTAGATGACAAGCAGTTCCCCACTGGCCTCCTTATAGCGCCAAGTGTTTGGTTTGAAATCATCTAATCATATCTCTAAGGAACATCAACAGACATAAGTAATGCATTCCAGGAAAAATACATGTTGCTAAAACCCAACAGGGCCTGCTTAAAGTTTCACACTAACTGAAAAATGAGATCTCTAACTAATTTATCCAGTACTTAGCTTATCTTGCTAACTTTTGTTGCCCTTTTTATTCTAGTGGTCAAACTAAACATAGAACCCACTACTAAGAAGCATTAATGGCAGTGGAAATTATTGTTTGTGTATCTCAAAGATGGCACTTCCATGGCAGCTTGGGTTTCAGGAATAAACATACATTTTTTTCTTAAGTAAATATATTATTGAATGAATCAAGGAATTAATCAATACTTATTTTCTATTTGAATTTTTTGGTTAACACTAGAAGTCCAAGACAGGGGTCATTTAACATTTCTACCTTTGGAACCCAGAGACGGGTCGAATGACCTGAAGGATTTCAGCTAACATCCTATAATCACCGTCTTTTGTTCTGTAAATAAGGCCATTACTGTCGCACCACAGGAGGTTGTTGTTTTCCATTGAGTTTAGCCATTTAGTTTCTAGTTAGTTCTATTCAGTTTACTGTATTTGATATTATAAAGACTATACATATTGTATTTAGTTTAGTTTTATTTGAGCAAAAAAGCACTGAAACAATGAATCATTTTTTATATATTTTAAAGGGTTAGGGTTAGGGTTAGCATTTACAATATGAACTTGCTCTATTTGATGAGCTCCCCACGCTAGATGAGTTTATTGCTCTGGCTGCCCGAGTTGACAGCCGTTTGAGAGAAAGAGACCGTTTAAGGGTAAACCGCAGTATTTCTGCCAGCCAAGCCTCCGCTGTCGTTCAGCCTCCGCCTTTGACCGTAGAACCTCCTTCCAGAGCTGTTCCTGACTCCTGCAGATCGTCGCCCCCGGGACCGGTACCTATCCAGGTCGGGCGAACCAGATTAAAACCGGAGGATGCAGTCCAAAGAATGTCTCTACTGTGGAACTCCAGGTCACTACATCGCAACCTTCCCATGTCTCAGGAAGGAGAAGCTCCCCGAGAGGGTCCGCCTGTGAACGGTAGGCCACAAGCGGACCAGACCTCCAGTCCTAGTCAGCCTCGTCTTCTCCTTCCTGCCACCATCATTCACAACCAAAAACCATTTAACCTCTCCATTTTGATATACTCAGGTTGTGAACAAGAAAGATAAAGATGGACAAATAAATTTAGAAACCCCTTATGGAGTCTGTCAAAGTTCCAAGAATGGATTCCGACATCTGTTTAGCTTTTTACATGCCTACAAAATACATTTTGAATCTCCAAAATTTACCCACAACCATAACCACGGATCCATACTTGACCTGCAGATATGCCACTTTTTTGTTAATCCATTCTTACTCCTGTCAGATCGGCGGCAAATATGATTCTAGCAGAGGAGGATGCGAGAAAGAAATATTGATTTATTGTTTGGATGAATATGGAATAGAACATGAATCGAGACTGAATTAATGCTATACGGAGGTGGAACAACAAACCAAGGATAAACGCAGGAACGTAAACTAGAATGGAATAAAAACAAACCAAAACATTATCAACTGAGAGGGGCGCGAGAAAAACAAAAGGCAACAAAGAAACAAACAACGGCTGAATGAACAAACGAACGAGCATGGTGCACACAAAAGGGGAGAGAGACCAGCACAGTGAACCAGGCGAGCAGAAGGGGGAACTTACTGGGAAGTGAAGGACTGGAACGAAGGAGAACAGAGCAACCAGGAGAGGTAAGGTAATGTAATAATCCAGTGAGTAGTGAATGAGAGCACCAGGCTTAGATAATGAGGAGAAGGAGTTGGAGCAGTGGAGAAGATGACCAGATAATTAAAAACAGGTGTAAGTGATGATGAGACTCAGGCTGAGGGAAAACAAAGTGAGAGAGAAAAGAGGGACAGGGAGCAGGAGGAACAGAAAAGAATAACAAAACAGAGACTCAACCAAAAAATAACCTAAAGAAAACAATAAGTTAATCATAACAAAGTAAACAAGACAACTACAGCAAACTAAACAGAACAAAAACACAGACCATGACAACTCCTCAGTTTTCTCTCCCTGGACTAAGGTATCTCACCTAACCCATGGATCTGTTCACTATCTTCACACAGTCCACCTTATAGCAAAACCAAATAAAACCTAATTTATCTGGGGAAATTATAGATGAATAAAGTCTAAATAAAGTAAAAGCACAATACACATGTTTTTGAGAAGTCAACTTGATGAAGAAATCCATTGAATAGAATAGAATAGAATAGATTAGAATAGAATAGAATGCCTTTTATTGTCATTATACACATTGTACAACGAGATTGGAGGACCACTTCTTTGCAAAAAATATCAAACAAAAATACAGAAAATACACAATGAATAAAAATATATACAGAAAATTAAACACTATCTAGATAATTAGACAGTGGTGGTGAGATTGTACTTGTAATAAATATAAAATATTGCACAGATGTTGATTGTTAAAATGGCATAGTATTGCAAGAATGTCCTTTTGCTTTATCTCTACTCATGCCTTGTTGATGACCTATAATATGTGAATCCAGTCCTGGAAGAGAACAGGATTTTTTTTTTTTACTAGGTAAAACAAACAAACAAAATGTTAACCTTCCATGTTATACTGCTTGTGTTACACTATAGCTTATTATAAACTGTGTCAATCATTTGAAAGTTTGATAACTGCACAGGACCTACGGAGCATCTTACTAATGGAAGATAAAGTCTACATTCCCATCTTCAGTTAGTAAGCAGAGTACACGGATCTTTTGAGATCTAAGTAGGTTTTCTCTTTCATTATCTCCTTTGGGTCACAAAACTTGGTAAAACGAACCTTGCGAATAAGAGCCTAAATATTAACTAAAACCTGAATTAGCTACAGAATGCATCAAGGGATTGAAAGGTTTTGGCTGTTTTGTTGATACTTGATACGTATAAATAAACATGAGAGGTTCTTTTAATTTTATAGGTAGTACTTTATGAATTTTTAGCGCAGGTTTGCCAAGTATCTAATGAAGTAAGTTGGGATGAATGCCAAATTGCACTACTTGATTAATGAAAAGACCAAAAACAGCTTTTTGGTAAATTCAAATGAATTTTTGCTGCTTTCTTTTTTTTGCTTGTCTATTGTGATATACTATAATACAGCAACATCTATTTCAGTCAAGGATTATATACAAAGTATTTTGCCAGCATTGTCTTTAGGGCTTTCTTTACCTTCATCTAATGTTTATAACAAATCTTTAACTAACCTCTTATTCGTATAGTATACTGAATTTAGAAATTTTGCATACGTTAGACACAAAAAAATCAAATTTTTAAAATAAGATTTTAAATTAAATCATCGTAAAGTAGTAAAACCATACATATGACTCAAAAACCTTTGTTTTCCAGACAAGAGAAACAAAGTTTAGAGCAATGTTGTTCTATTTATTTAGCTTTTTTCACTCATTGGATTTAATCTGTGACAAAACCAAGTAACTCAAAGTTGTTCTCAAATATTGGACAGAAATAAAAGACTGGAAAACTTTAGTTTTCATCCTTTCAGGCTTATCCTTAGTTTTCTTCTTATTTTTTGTTTGTCATTTTTAACATTTTGTTACATTTTATATCATTGCAGACCATGATCAGAATATCTCATGAAATACTTTTTTTCACTTTTTCAAGATGGAGGGATTGACTTGGGACACTTGGTGGATCTAATTGTAATTTTGAGTTTATGACTACTTCTTTGCTGGTCTCGCTCATGTCTGTCAGTTAACCGGATTGACTCTCTCTTCCCGTCCATTTGTCTCCAGCTGGTAGCAGCAACAGCAATGCAGAGAAAATAACCTGAGGGTAAACTGATGGATTTCCTAAGGGGGTGTTCCCAGGGGATAAATAAAGTCTAAGTCTAACTGAGTTATGAGTAAGGATGTAAGTATTTTTTATACTGGTCCTATCTTAGCTGACAGTGTAATTTTTTTCACCATGAGGCTGATTCAGTAAGACAATCTAAATTGCTCAACAGAAAATACATATATTAATTGCTTAAAATGACCAATGCTTATGCAGGAAAATTGACACGTCTCATTGGGTGACACCCATAGTTTTGGTATTGCTCCATATTGTCCTCTATCTGCCTACAGCATTTTAAAACCCTAGTGGAACGGCTTGATAAAGTCAGAAGTGATGCAAGGAAGATAATCATAAAAATGTATTCATATCACAATGTCTCAAAGTCCAATGTTCTGTAAATTACACTTTGGTCCTTGGTCTTCAAACCCATGATCGCTGTCTAGGACACAATTACCATTCATATGTAGATTGTCTATTTATACAGTGCCAATAGAAACTGCTCACCTCTCTGGTTGTGTTATCATTTTCATGGTTTTTACAAATATGGCAACAATACTAGTCTCCTTATTATTCATATATATCAGTTGCCCCAGACAAATGTGGGCAAAAATCCTAGATTTTGTTAGCATAAGCTGAACAGTTTTGATCAGCTGATTTCAGTTCAGAGCTGAAAACTTGAAAAAAGTCGGTCAGTCTGTCCAGGGAAAGCTGGTCCACCCAGCGGTACGTCTTGGTTCGGGGCTGATCTATCCCGCGGAAGGCCATGGGCTTCTACTAACTCTCAAGGTCACTTGGAAGGTTTCTTGTCAGTGAGAAACAGGATAAACGGAAGTTTACGGATGTGCAGACGTAGAACTTGCATTGCTTAGAAGTTACACCTTTTTACCGCCAAGCAGGTTTAAAAGTAAGGAGTGACCTCCATATGTCGCTGCTAAGGGCGAACAACCGGTGGAAAGAACAAAGATGGATGCTATTTATGCTTAGCTGTGACGTCACCAGGTGGGCTTTCCCCTTGAGCAATTTCAGTGGAGTCAACATGTGGTTCACTTAAAAAATGCCCCCCCCCTTCTCCCAATGGCACACACAACTTGGCTACAACCAAACCAGATAATAATTGGCCAAATTGAGACTTCACAAAGAAGAAGGGGCTTAAATCTGCTGAAGAGTGTGCATCAAAACAGTCTCTAAAGTATTAGTATATTAGGTCAATGTTCAAATTTCAAGAATTTGGTTAAAAATGCAAAATCTATGTTTGCGAGATAGAAATAACGTAGGATTTGCTGAGACTGCCAGGAAAAAAGTAAAGAGAGGAGAAGGATTAATGGTATTTGGAACAAAATGACAAAAAAGTGAAAAGCT
Source organism: Orestias chungarensis (assembly GCA_032876305.1). NCBI lineage: Eukaryota > Metazoa > Chordata > Actinopteri > Cyprinodontiformes > Cyprinodontidae > Orestias > Orestias chungarensis. The sequence continues at coordinate 136,486 of JAVLVB010000661.1, forward strand.
GTGGACTCAGCAAACAATCTTGGGAGATAATCACTATGGCGATGTTTGATTTCCAGCTCAGACTGCTTGGGTTTGTCTATAAAGACGTTCAGTACCCAGTCAAACTAAGATGAGCTTGTTAGACAGTTTCTGCACATCTGTGTTAGTAGAAAAAGCTCAGTGGCAGAGGAATTTAATTTCTTATTAAGTCATTGAACCATTTGTTCTCCTAAAGTTTCCTGAAGAAACTATTTTAAATTTAAACTGATCCATCAAAACATTTTTTTTTAAATAACCACTTGTTCAATTAAACGTATAAAAAAACCACATAGGTAAGAAAGTTACATTTAAAACAAAGCTCAAGTAAAGTCCTCAGCTTTCATGTCCACTGGCATAAAAAACTGTTTTCTGTCTGGATTTAAAACATGTTAGTCTCACTTTTTCAGGAAGGCTGTTTTAGATTTGCAGATCATAACTCTAAAACGCAGCCTCTTGTTTTTGGTCCTACTCTGGGAAAACAGCACAAGACCAGAACCTGAGCTTCCCGGAGTCCAAGATGGCCGATATAAATATTTTGAAAAAAAAAACAACTAACAGCAACCAATGTTATTGATTATGTATCTTGCATTACTAATTTAAAATTAACTTTCTTAGAAGATGTCAGCAGATTTAGTCCTATTTTTGTTCGTTTTTTTAATTTAAATAAAGTGATTAACTTCCAGTATTTTTGTTAAAATTTTTTTTTGTCAAAATACTTTTATTTTGTAAATTGTAACTGTATGTTATCATATGTTCTTAATTCCTTAAAATAACCTTTTTTAAACGTTTTGACCAGCCCTGAATGTCTTTATCAGTTTTATTCAGTCATATTTCTGAATGCATTGGCACCTTAGCGAGTAATCTGCTTCACCCCAACATTTTGTGAAAGACTTATTATCATTCTTTGGTTTTTCTTAACTCAAAAGACCTTTTTTTTAACAGGCTTTAGCTCAGAGTGATTGATATCATGCTCTTTCTTGCATTATCTGGTGTGTTGTATCAGCCCACAGTTCATCTATGTGATTCCTTTGCTTATCACAGGAAGCGTCCTTGCTAATCAGTGTAGTTCCAGGTATTCAGACACAGTGAATGTGTGTTTTTTGCTGGTGCTTGATAACGTCAGACTACAGGGAGCATATCTGTGGTGGTGTGAACGTCTGCACTGCTCAGATTAAACTTGAATTATCCGTATAGCAACTGGCTGCTGTTTCCTTCTACTCAATCAATGTGGCTCATCTCCTGGCTGTTATTAATGTTTTATTCTGTATCAAGGGAGATTCAGCAATCAGTGAAATATGTGTGGCTCTCAGAAAAACATGTAATTTATTTTACAAACTTTGGATGTGACAAGTCCTTCCTATCTATGAATTAAATCTGTTGCAGTTTAACATTTGTAGCTGTCTCCTCATTTAAAGTATTCTAAGCTATCATAGTAGGAACAGACATAAAATAAGCCAAATAAATAAAGTTTCTGCCTGAACTTCTGAATTGTTTATATATTTGTTGACATGGTGTTGATTATGAAACATGATTTAATGTTTCATATTATATACCCACAAAACTATGCTTTTAGTGAACTACATAATTAGAAATATTATCCCCTTTAAGGGCATGCCAGAAGTGTTGTTCTAGTGTATAGTTATACTGGCATGCTCCTTAGATTGAATGATATGTTTCCACATCTTGCTCTTTTTGGCTTAAACGGATAGTTGTCATTTTTTTTTCTTACAGATATAGCCTTCAGTCAAGAATTATGAAGAAATAACCACATTTAGCATTTAGCAGCTGCTATAAATGACAGAAAAAGTTACACTTTGTAGATAAATAAGACCAAAGTTACAATGTTTCAATGAATTTTAATACAAATATTACACATAAATAAATATTAATACAGTTATACTATAGTAATACAATGCCAAAACAGATGCCATTAAAAAGTATTGTGTGTAAATTAATAAAATTAAAGGTGCAGAGCCCTAAATGTTATTAACTTAACATATGCCAACTACTTCCTGTATTGTTATTTTTTGGCAATGTGGCCAAAGCATATTTTAATGTAGAATAGAAACAATATATACAGTAGGACATATCAAAATATAAGAATATTGCAATGGTAAACAAACTCACAGAAACTGTTTGGGATCTGTGACTAGAAATTTCCATCTCCTTTTTTATTTAAAGATGTATAAAGTATATTTGACAGCTTTATTAACTTTTAATACTACACAAACCCGTTTTTACCAGTTAATGTGAATTTAAATAGGAGCTCAGAGAAAAAAATGAGTAAATATGAAATCAGCTTCCCTAAATTATTCAATTTTGCTATTTTATGCAAATTTACGTGGTAAAAAATGGTGCTGTGAAATAAAACAAACACTAGATGAAGCTGTTCCTGCGAAACAGCAGTTGAGAATGCCAAAAGCTTAAAGGAATTGGCAGAAGATGCCCAAGGAAGCGAAAAAACATGAAAACATAGTATCAATTAAGTGAAGAAAACGCTGAAGAAAACTCTGAAATGTGGAAATTATGCTGAAGTTAAATTATGCTGAAGTGGTAAAAGCTGAAAAAAGTTGAAGTTTTTAAAGGATTTTAAGAATCTGCCATTCATTTTCAAAGAGAAAAAAAGTCAAAAAAAAGTTGAATAACTTAAAAAGTTGAAAATATAATAAGACCAAAATTCATAGCT
>JAVLVB010000661.1:139289-152958 GCA_032876305.1 Orestias chungarensis
GAAAACAATAGTTGAGAATGCCATAATGCATTCTCAACAATAAAGAGAAACAGGAAAACAATAGTTGAGAATGCCATAATGCATTCTCAACAATAAAGAGAAACAGGAAAACAATAGTTGAGAATGCCATAATGCATTCTCAACAATAAAGAGAAACAGGAAAACAATAGTTGAGAATGCCATAATGCATTCTCAACAACTAGACATTTTTATAAGTACTTGCTTTAAAATTACCAAAAATTGTTCTTTAGAGTAATATTAAATCAATGGTAACAGTATTTGTTTTATTTATTTGTTATTTTTGTGGTTCTTTGGGACACTTTTTTATATGTCCTATTCAGGGATGTTGCTAGGTTTGAGAGACAGGGGTGGCTTAGCCCCCTGAGGAAGGAAGGGCACCTACTAAGGCTTCATTATTTTAAGAGCATCACACCTTAGGGACACACTTCCCACCATTTGTATTCTATTTAAAAATAGCTTTCATTATTTAATTGCTTGCTAAAGCTACTACACCAGCTAAACTGCAGCAGCTAAAATGTGCTAAAATACAATCAAACCATCCTCTGAATCTGGACTCCCTTCCTCACTCTCGTCCACAGCCTGTCTTTCTGCCTCACCCTTAATGGAGTTCAAAAACAAAAACATAGTTAAACCCTGAAGTTCATTTTATATCAGACCATATCAGTATAACGTATGTATGCCATATTTTCCAAAACTACTATTAATATTCTGCAATCTCTTTAGGACACTCCAGTCAAGGTTTGAAGTGTTTATGTTCTGTAGTTTTGGAGCTGGAGCAGTTTCAGTATGATGCAAATACTAAAAAGTGCTTAAACTGTGCCTTTATTGAAGTTTCACAAATCAGAGAAAGGTTTCACAAATCACAAGCCTGAATTTAAATGGGGCTGTTAACGTCGATGTATCTTAATATACAAATAAGAATAAAAACATAAACTGCCTTAATACATTTTAGATGTCATCCTGGCTCTCAGTAGGAAGTATCACCAGCCTGGAATGGGAATCCTCCCTGTTCTATTTAGGTTAGGGTAATTTCTGTAATCTCTTTAGAACAATCCAGTCCAGGTTTGAAGTGTTTATGTTTTTTTATTTTTTTTATTTAGAGAAGAATAAATGTGCCGAGGGTAGTGGAATTTGAGCGGAACCGCCCTTTAGCCATTCCCCGAATTGGAAGCTGGAATCAAAAGCCAACTTCAGCTTTGTTGCAGAAAAGGACAACGAACTGCTAATCAACAGTAACATGTTGTCCTGGACTGTAGGACAACACACAGTTCTGTACAAACTGTTGCCAGATGTTTGAAATTTGTCCGTTTTTACACGTTTCAAACAAGCGTCTTTGTCAGATATTTCATTCTATCTTGAAACCGGATATGGAGCCAATGAGGAATATGAATCATAACGATAATAATAATTGCATTAAATAATAAATAAGCAAACAGAAACTTGTGTTCAGATTAACGCTCTTTATGGCTCATGTTTGGTGCTTTACTGCATTTATTTTTGGGAGAAAAATAATAAGACATTTTTTTTTTGAAAAGACCGGCAAAAAATTAGGGTGGCTATGAAATATGTTAGGGTGGCTCCAGCCACCCTAAAATGGGGCTGTTAACGTCCATGGTCTTATTCCATGTATCAAGATATATTTTGACCAACTCTACTGTAAATATATACATAACTAATCATATTTATATGAAAAAATGTATTATAAATGTTACTGAGCTAATAAATTGAGTTGCCACTGTCAGGACACATCCTGGTCATGAACATCATGTATTTTTGTAAAAGTTTATCCAACTTATAGCCTTTTATGTTTGCTTTTGATTACAAACAGATGGCAACAAATCAATGAGAGTGAGGCATAAGGCTGTAATAAGGTAATCAGTCAATCTTTGAATGATATAGTACCTCAGTGACAGGCAACATTTTGCAGCTAAGCCAGGGTTACTCCATCATTATTTGAGATTCATGTGTTTTTACTGTGTGGTGACTTGTTTAATTTAACAAAGGTGTTGATTGATGGTCTGTAATACATGTATTATGCACCCTGCTGTGAAGCTCGATGAGTATTAGCTTAGTTTGCAGCTGTTGCTACCTTACAGGAGCTAACCATCACCAGTGTGTGAATGAATGTAGTGTAAAATGCTTTGGGGGTCTGGAGACTTGAGGAAGCACAAACTAAAAACCATTTACTACTTAGTGGATGGGGCTTTTTTTTGTCCTTTGCTGCTGAAAACAATTCCTGAGGATTGCCTAAGTTAGAAGGATTTGGGCCCCTGGACTTCAGCTAATTTATTGGCCCTATTTGTGTCATGTTCTGTGTTTTTGGTTCTTTTTGTGTTACTACTTTCCTAGTTGGTATTCTTTATGTTTTGTTTTAATTAGTTGCTTTCTATATGTTGCCTTTATTCAGCCACTTCTTATGTTTGTCTTGTTTTTCCTAGTAGTTCTGTTTTTATTATTACTGTTTATTATCATTCTCATTGCTGTTACTGTTAGTATTCATATTTTTTAAACTCAATACATTAATTTCAGATGCTCAAAAGTAACTGTAAAAATTAAACAGTTGTAAATAATATGCTCACAGGGACTTTTGGGAGCACTTGGGAACAGTCGGTTAACTCACTCACATCATCAAAATCCTGGCTGGACCTATTAACTTCAAACGGTGAACTATGATTGATTTACTAAGCCATAAAAATGAAAATATCCCAGAGGGTTAATACTTTTAAAGAGACCATCACCGTATTATACAGAATAGTAACTGTTCGTATTCGATCCAGTCAGACAACTTTAATATAAGAAAATAGAAACATTAAAATTTTATATGATTTTATTATGAGTTATGTGCAAATAATAGGATGTTGTGTTTGTCTGACATCTGTTTTGTTAAGTGTAACATAGAATATTAATGTGAAATGTGTTTGTGTGCAAAATGCAATAGTTATATTTGAATGAAGTTTTCCTTGCCTTCCAGAAAGCCCTGTGAGATAACTGCTAAAGAAAATAACAGTCCTCATGTGGAACAGCATTTTATTGTTAAAGTCATGAATTATTCATGTTCCTTGTGCGAGTTCGAAATAGAGACGTAGATTGTCTTTTCAGTGACAGACAAACATGGACGCATTCTTCTCTCAAAGCACAGTCAAACCTATGTCCTCTACTAATCAATGAGCAAGCTTCATCCACACATTAATACATTCACAGGGCAGAGTATGAATCTTTGGGAGATATTTGCTCTATGCTAATTTTTGATCACATTATTTTTATTTCAATGAGAAAACCAGTCTCTGAGTGACAGGTGGTTGTGAATTTAAATCCAGTTGGTTTTGCATGGAGGCTCTGAGTCCAGATGCATTTTTGTTCTGAATGTTGTCCTTTGATAAGCAAAAGCATGACTGAAGCTGTAGATCTAACTTCATAGATGGAGAATTATACGCTGAAGCGTACATAAAAATCATATGTTGGTGGGTCTAAATCTTACTCATAAAGGTGGATTTAGCAAGTCTTTAACACTAAACAAGTATTTATTTGTTTTTTTGGTTGTACAATGGTGACTTTTTGCTATGGATCCCTCTGAAAGAAAATGTTATAGTAATATCAAACATTTTCTGGCCAGGTTAAGAAATGAGTGAGGTGACGGTCAGCTTCCCAAAGTCTGCAACCATAGATTCCTACCTGAAAATATTTTCTCCTTCTTCTTGGTCAAGAATCTGATTTTTTGCCTCAAGCAGTGAAATTCACATACTTCGATGTCTTGTTTACAAGTGATGGTTGAATGGGGCTGGAGATAAATAGATGGATTGAGGCGCTATCTACTGTAATGCAGGTGTTGCTCCCGTCTGCCATGCTGAAGAATGAGCTGTGCCTAAAATATATCATTCTGTCTGTGTTCCAGTCATGAGATATGAATCATGACTAAAATAATACAAACAACTGAGATGAGCTTCGTCGGTGGGGTGGCTTTACTCACAGAATGACTGTGGCTCAGTCGGAAGTGTTTTACGATTGGGAGCTTAATTCCAGCTTCCTTATGCTCTTGTAACTGGGCAAGGCATTTGACCGTTTGCCTAGTAATTTTGTTTATGTGTATAATTGTGAGTACATTTATGAGTGCTATCTGCTAAAAGAAGCTTTGGAAAAGGTTTTGCTTTGGTATGATTAAATAACTGCTACTTAAAATAAGATCATTTAATCTGAAATACCCTTTCTAGTGTAAAACCGCGCTTCGTCTGTCTGAGTCATTGTGACCTTAGGCGAGGCTTCAATCACCCTGCCTGCTGGTGCTGGTCAGAAGGTCCAGGACAACTGTGGCTACAATATAGCTTACAACCATTAATATGTGCGTGAATGGTTTAACGTTTCGATCATTTTCCATTTAAACAAAATCAAAACTTTAGTTTTCAAGAACTTAACATTTATTAGTTTCTTCAATCAATCGTTTGATTACCCGCAACTCAAAAACATAGATCGGTCACTGCTCAAATTCATTTACCGCCTAACTTAAAATATTCGTGGCAACTGATTGCCTTAAATATATTAAGTACTCTTTAAAAGTCCAAAAACCATAAAAATAAATGTATACATATATTTTTTTGTATTCAGATGTTAAGTAAAAACATTTTCTCGCAAGTATTTTAGCAAACAAATATCTGAAATAAAAAAATAAAAAACACAAATAAATAAATCAACAATTAACAAGTTTACATCCGCCAATTTTGTTTATACTAGTACTAAGAAAAAAAATCTTCATGTCACCAATTGCTTATAAACAGTTAATACAACATTAGCAGGGGTGCATAAGCAAGTCTTGGGTTCTGAACACAAATTTGCCTTTAGAGAGATTTGCCCACTCCTGTCCCTTTTAGCACAAAATGAAACAAAAAAATTATATTTTTAAAATCAGTTTAACAACTAAAAAAATTAAAACAAATAGAAAAACTGTCAGCTGTTTGGCTGAAAATATTCTCTAACAGAGTGAGCCATCAGAACCCAGCACTCATTCTTAGATCTTGAGTTAGACACACAACATAAGATCATTTTTAAACGTCTGAGGTTTGGGTGAAAGTTTAGAGTCATCAAGACCAAGCAAGAGTTTTTACGTGAACTTATAAGTGTTTGTCAGTCCTTGGGGATATCAGAGATGTAGTGCGTAGATTAGGCTGAAGATCACCACAAAGGCATCAGCAAGCCTGGGGAGACTGACTACCACATCACCCTCTAGGACGACAGGAGACTCTTGCTCAGTGGTAGTGAAGTGAGATTGTGGCATCATCACCGACGGTTGTAAGGAGGACTACTGATGCATCCCCAGGTCTGGCTCATCCTTAGCATACTTAAAAATTGAAAGGGAAATCATTTACTTATCACATTTACAGAAACTGACTGTGGTAATTTTGAGTAAAGTTGGACGTCACATAGATAACAATAATACCCAAGTCTGAAAAACTCCTGTTCATTCTGCTGTGTTGTAATCTAGCTGTGAGAAAGTTAGACGACTTTTATGTATTCCACAGGCTAATGACACTCCACTTTATTTTTTTTGCGATTTATTTATTTTTTGATGCCTTAATGGGCTCAAAATTAGAATTCACACTTAGAAACGTTGCCAGAGATTTGTAGTTGTAACACTGGTGCATATACAGACATTCCAATAGAATGAAAATATGAATTGGTCATTTACCACACATGTTCTGAAAAATCCAGAGACTTCCTCGAGATACACAGGAAGGGCATGATGTACATGATGTCCACAGTAATACACCATGTGTGGACATCATGTAATTCTTAAAAGGATTAAAATAATGACAAGTTTACTAATCAAACCCAATGCCAAACGGCCCCAAGTAATTATAAATGAATTAATTATCAAATCTGCACATAAACCCATTAATAACCAGCCTACTGGTGCAATTGTGGAATTCAAAAGTTTATATGAAGCATCAAATTCCCAACATTACACTAAGACTCTACGTGTGAAATGTATAATTACCTGTGTATCATGAACTTTGAACATTTCTGCATCAGCATCTGCAGTCGTTCCAGTTTTGGAAGCTTTCTGTAAATAATGTTAGATGATGAGTGAGGAGATCAAGCTTAGTTAGTTTGGTTAGTTAGTTATCCGTTGCATGTACCTGCATTGAGGAAAGGACAGTAACAGCAATTATTTATTTCATGATGAATGAAATTAGGCAATACTACACAAAATGTGGCAGGCAGTAACAAATATAAACAGAAAAAATTAAAAAGTTACCTAAATTAATTACTTTATTAAATTTGTTTAGCAAGGATAAAAACAGAATAAAGCGTTTACTACTATTACCTCAGACTGCATATCAAGAGCCTTGAGCAAAGTTAGGAGGAACGTTAATCTCTGCACACATCGGCTTGTTGATGTTGGGCTGTGAAGGTTTATTCTCAGGTGTTTTTCCACTTCCTTTCCCAACATTTACAGCGACCTCCTGACATCCAGCCCTCCTCATCTTGGTCGTGTAATTTTAAACCATTTTAAACTTGATGTTGTTCTTCTAACCTTTCCATCCATTGTCAGATCGAGCTTCTTTTGTCTGAAATGTGCAAATGCATTAATGAAGGCATGGCGGAGGGCTAACTTTAAAAAAGTGGCTGTGCTGCAGTCTGCAATGTTTAAATAAATGTTCTAGTGGTAAAAGCTGTAACACCTTACAGTGCCAAGTTATAATTGTTCCAACAATCTGAAAACACAAAAAGAATATTGTATTACAGGACACATGTCATGATTTCAAACGATCATACCCATCAAACGAACAGTGAACAACAATATATACAAACAGATCAAAACTAAGTAGATCCATTAATTCTTATCGTGTGTGTGTGTGTGTGTGTGTGTGTGTGTGTGTGTGTGTGTGTGTGTGTGTGTGAGTGATATTTAATATATAAAAATATATTTAATGCAATTAATTTATTCTTAATTCGTCCTTAAATTGATTGATTGATTTTTTTCTTTCAAAATAAAATATAACTTCATGTTTGATCTATAAAGGTTTCAGTAACTCTAAGTTAATCATTTTAAGTAACGTGTACATGAAACGTAAAATGTTCATATTATTCAAACCTTTCAAGTTAAATCAACTCAAAAAGAAAGAAATTGCTCCTGGCACTCAACATCTTTAAATAAGTACAACTTTTAAGAAAATTTTAAGTTCAAAATACTTAACACAATTACTTATTTTGAACATTCGGGTTTACAGTGAGGAAACATCTAAAGAAATAAACCAAAAAGTTTAAAATGACCATAAAGCCTAATTAGTTACAAATGAGATTAGGAATACCAAAGTCAATGCTTATGAAAGGCCAGCACAAAGCACGGATCTTCATCCAATTGAACAGGTATAGGGAGAGTTAAAAGGGTGTTTGTGATCAAACCTGGCTCAACTTGTTTTTAGGGGGAATTCCACCAAACTCATTTAGCAAAAATAAATAAGTTGTGCAATCATTACTAATGTAAAATGGGAAAGGTTTAAAGTGATGCAAGTCAAACTGAGCAAAATAACTGTTGTGTATTTTATTGAATGTAGTTTTAATGTGAAAATATTGACAGGCTTTATTTATATAAAATTGTATTAAAATCAATGTTTATTTCCATAGTGTCTCCTACACCTAAAAAGAGAAACATCAACATTGCAGGTGAAAACAACATTTCTTTAAAAAAACAACAAAAGAAATGTAATTTTCTGCTGTCTTTTCACTCAGATTCAGCCCCATATGTTTGAGCTTTTCAAAGACACACAAAGAAGTTACATGGTCTAGTTGAAGCATCTGAGTCAAAAGCAGGTAAACTCTCAGGAGAATGAAACTCAAATATAGAAGGTGTATTTACAAACGTTGAATGACCTTCATGAGCTGAAGGACGCCACGGGAACCTGGAACTGTGCAAAAGACAGTGCTGTTACCTGCTTGATTGGCATGAAAATTTATAATGCTAAATGGGGAGGTTTTATGGAAGTTCAAGAATGAAACCAGGGAGGGGTGAGTAAAATCTGAGGTTCAAGGTTGTTCTATCGGCAGAGATCTGGAGAACAAGATGGAGCTTCTCCTCTTTCCATAATGTATGAAGAAGATCTGGACCTGGAAAGATGAGGTGGAGAAGCATTTACCAATCAGCTTGATCTATATGACTATAGCTGAGTTTTAGTCTGACAAAAGTCCATGAGGAACCATAAATAAGGAACTGGGAAGCACAGGGAAAACCTTTGAAGAGCAACAAACCCAGTTTATTTATGGTGCAAAGAAACACTCAGGAAGAGTCAAACGTGATGTTACCAAGTAAGTTAACACTGGCAACCAGCTCCTTATATCCAGGGTAGAAAGACCCTGATGCAGAAACACATCTGTCCCACCACTGCGGCTGGTCCCCAGGACGCCCTCTGGTGGATACCAACAACAGTTGCAAATAAGACCACAGCAGCATAGCAGAAACCATGTTCTGAGAAGAAGTATGATCTTTCCTTTGTAAATGAGTAATCGTTTGAAACTAACTTTTTACATATATTAACATTTTCAAACAGATAACCCACCATTTGTAAAGAGCGTTAAACCAAACAACAAATATTCATCATTTCCAAGGATTAGGGATTTTAATAAATTGATTTATACTTATTCAAATTTTGGTGGCACATGTTGAGTAAAATCTTGGAGCCAGATTAAGCACGTTTTATGGAAAGCAGAATAGATTGAAGTAGTGATTTAGTGTGGTAAGATTTAAATTGGGAAGCAAAACCCCAGTAGTGGGGGTTCAGTGTTTCCACATCTGTGGGATGTGCTACAGCAGAAGCGCTGAGCTACCTCACTGCACACACACAGATGATTTAACAACCATCTCTTAAGCATTGCCATGGATTAATGGAGCTTGACTTAAAGCCTTTTTTTTGCCAGCTTTAGCTGTTCCTACTGAGCCTCGGGGGAATTGAGCAGGAGGGCTTTTTCCCAGCATGACACCAGTATTATTTGCACTGTTCATAATACTTTTTGGGATTGGGGTTTATGTTACACTGTCAAGTGTCTCCTCTGAGTATTGGCAATCTCTCGCTTTGCAATCTCAGATCAAAGATGCGTTGGCTGGTCTGTCTAAATATAGGCCTAATTTAAGACCCATTTCTTTGAAAAGCCTCTGTAGGTTTCATTAACTTGAAGATGATGCTAATAATTGTGGTGATTTATTGCATTCACTCCTTAGTTTCCAAGGCTGATATCATGCTCAATTGAATAGACTCCTTATTTTCCTAATAGTTGATTCTGCTTTGTGGCAGATAATAGTTTAAATGTTAAGAAAAAACTTATGTTCCAACAAAATCAGGATTTTTAGTTTCTGGGGTTTTCTTTCATTCTTTTATTTACCTTCAGTTAATTCTTGCATTTACACCTCAGTTCAACACAACCAAAAAAAAAAAAAAGAACGTTGAGAGATCATGAAGCTGAGGTGCATCACGTAACTACGTAGCCTTTTGATCATCCTCCCACAGGGATTTCCTATGGAAATAAAGCAATGTAATGTAAGTTAGATATGAGTTTCCTCTTAAACAATTAGTCTCAAGATGCAGGTGTCATTGCAAAGTACAAAGTTAGTTGGAAAACTGCCAAATCCATTTCTGAGATTTCACAAGAAAGACAGACGGTGATTGGTGTGTAGTTAGCAGAGTGTGAAATGAGCCACAAACACAGGAAGTAGTAGAAATTAAGGAGATCCACTGGAGATTATTTTGAGATAAAACACAGGATTGTGTTTTTGCTAATTTTCTCCCTCCCGGAAAGATTGGGAGTTTTTTCTGTTTCAAATTGAGAAGTGTCTAATTTTTAGTTTGACAAAGTCACTACAGCTGTATTGTTAGAGCATATTTTGGTGTTTTTCAGTTTGCGTGTATACTTTTATTAGGAAATTAATACGTACGAATCCAAATATAGCAACAATGCAACAACCCCAAGGCAATTTGGAATGAGTTTGATCCTAGAGGACCTAAAATACATACATTTTTTGCATATAAAAAAACTGAACACAGACATTTTAAAATGTCTTCTCATCTTTAATATAACATTCAACAGTTTAATACGGTGAAGAAACCCACTTACAGAATCTAAAACATTTTAACAAAGGCTGAGACAAATTTACATTGTGTAAAACACAACCATTGATCCCAATCAGAGCCAGTTTCATCCACAAACTTAGGCAGCATTTGCTTCAGTGTTTGGTTGAACCACTCTGTGAGCCCATCCGTCTCTGGATGGTAAGGGGTAGTTCGAACACCCTTAAACCCTTAATAATAGGAGAGTAGACATGAAGTTAGTGACTTGATCTGTTACACTTTCACAGGTAAATCCAACCCTTGAAAAATATTGCACCAAGGATAAAGCCATGGCTCTTGCTTTAATTGTCTATAAGGGGAACACTTCTGGGTACTTGGTTGCATAATCACCAACATATATCGGTGTCCGGATTTGCTTTCAAGTGGACCCACAATGTCCATACCCAAGCGCTCAAAAGGCATGTCAATTAGGGGAAGAGGCTGCAGTGGTGCTTTTGAAGGGAACTTATTGGAGGATAATTGGCACTGAGGGCAAGTCCTACAAACCTGGGCAACATCAGTCCGTAATCCAGGCCAGTAGAAATTGCGCTTGATGCAAGCCAGGGTCTTATGTCTCCCTAAATGGCCAGCCCAGGGAATGGAGTGGCCTAAAGTAAGCACAATCTCTCTTGCATTCTTAGGGACCACAAGTTGCCTAGATGCCCCCTGTTGGCGATAAAGGATATTTGTGTGTAGAACAAACTCTTCAGTACTACCTCTGTGGTTACTTTCATTGAGTCCTTTGGCTTTCAGAAAAAGAGCAGCCAGACTGGCGTCATCACGCTGCATTTGGGCCATATTTAAAGGCACCTTAAAACCCTGGGGCAGATCCTGAACCCCTTCTGTAGATGTAACAGGTGTATGCAGAAACTTCTCCTGTCTCTTTTGTCAACATGATTTTCTAGATTTTTCAGGCTGCACATCCAGGTCTGCATCATAAAAAGGCAGCACACTCAGAATTGGAGGAATTTCTTCTGGCGGTTTTGCTTGAGAACGAGTTATTACATTGCAGTTCTGTGGTTTGTGTGGCAAGTCAAACAAAATGGGTAAGTCACAACCCAATACTACTGGAAAAGGGAGATTTTTTGAAACACCAACATTCAACAGGTATAATTGTCCTTGCACTTCAATATAAATATCTGCTGTGGGGTATGGCCTTTCATCACCATGCACACAGCGGATAGGGATAGTGTTAGATGTGCAGATTATGTTGGGTGGTACTAGCTCTCTTTCAACAAGTTTCTGAACACTGCCAGTGTCAAGTAAAGCCTTTACACTTTTCCCATTAACTTTAACATCACTGTTTCACAGACTGTCCAAGACTGATGCAATTGTCACTTTTAAATGAGACAACACACAGTTGAGAGAGTTTAAGAGGGCTCTTTGGACACATGGGTTTTGTATGGCCTTCTTGACCACAAACAGACAGGCACTTTATTGTATTGCTTGGGTGATGTGGTTACTGACTGGTTTTCCCTTAGAGAGCCCTTACCCACAGCAGACACACCCTTTTGATGGTGTTGCACAGGTGCAGCTCTGCGTGTATCTTTAGATGCCTTCCAAGAAGAGTAACTCCATGGTTCTCCTTTCCATCTTGCAGCCACAAACACCTCAGCCAGCTCAGCAGCTTTGGAAGCTGTTGGAGGATCATGTTCCCGGATCCAAACCTGAAGCTTGGGAGACAGCATACGGAGATATTGTTCCAAGACAATAATTTCACCAATGTCTTTCACCGTTTTACCTTTAGGTTGGATACACTTTTCTAACAATTCTTTTAACCTTATATACAAGATGGCGCCGAGTATGGCTGCCGTGTTGCGAGCTCCCTCCAGTGTTTGTAGCTTTTTGTTAATTTTATGTATATATGTAACTTTTTTTACACTAAATGTTGCCAGCACCTTAATCTACGACAGACAGACACTTTTGGACATAAGATCTTCAATAACTCACCGCGCACCGGACTTCGAATTTCTCAACAAAGCTCCATTGTTTGTAAACACAGACGAGCCTCCATTCACCGGGGCAACGCGTCCGAGGAAATGCCGCAGACGCCGGAAAAGGGGCAGCAGAGCCGGAGTTCTGGTCAGGCTAAGATGCCGTGCTAACCGTCCTCCTCTCCCTAGCATACTGCTGGCGAAAGTCCAGTCCTTGGACAATAAACTCGGCGAACTCAGGGCACGGATCTCTTTCCAGCGAGAAACAAGGGACTGCTGTATAATATGCCTCACAGAAACGTGGTTATCATCGGACACGCAGGATCAAGCCATTGAACCAGCTGGATTCTCTGTGCACCGCGCCGACAGAACAAAGGACCTCTCCGGGAAGAGTAAAGGAGGCGGTGTATTTTTCATGATCAACAATGGTGTGATCAGAGAAATGTTCACCTCATGGAGTCTTTCTGCTCCCCGGACCTGGAATACCTCATCATCTCGTGCAGACCGCTGTGGCTACCGAGAGAGATCTCAGGAGTCATTGTTACGCCTGTGTACATCCCACCGCAGGCTGATACGGACTTGGCACTTGGGAAACTGTATGAGGCTGTTAACAAGCAGGAAACCACGCGTCCTGAGGCCGCTTTTATTGTTGTTGGGGACTTTAACAAAGCAAACTTTAGCAAAGTTTCGCTGAAGTTTTTTCAGCACATCACCTGCAAAACACGGAAAACACGCACCCTTGACCACTGTTACACCCCCTTCCGCAACGCTTACAAAGCCCTCCCCCGCGCTCCGTTTGGCAAATCGGATCACTCCTCCATCCTGCTTCTGCCTACCTATAGGCAGAGACTGAAACGAGAACCGCCCACTATCAGGGAGGTACGTCACTGGTCGGACCAATCAGACTCTATGCTCCGGGACTGTTTTGATGACGTCGAGTGGGAGATGTTCAGAGAAGCGTCCAATAACAACATTGATGAGTACACTGACACAGTCACTGGATTCATCAGAAAGTGCATAGATGATGTTGTTCCCACTAAAACTATCCGTGTGTATCCGAATCAGAAACCATGGCTGAACTGTGAGGTCCGTACAGCCCTGAATGAACGTACTGCTGCTTTTCGATCAGGAAATACAGAGGAGTATAAAAAAGCCAGCTATGCCCTCCGTAAAACCATTAAAGCAGCAAAACGCGAGTACAGAGTAAAAGTGGAATTACAGTTCAACAGCACCAACGTGAGAAGCATGTGGCAGGGATTAAACACAATAACGGACTATAAAGCAAAAACACGCGGTGCAGTAAACATCAGTGCTGCGCTTCCAGACGAGCTAAACGCCTTTTACGCCCGTTTTGAGGGAAATCACACTGCACCTCCGGTAGAACCCACCGCTACTGAACTGAACACACTCACTGTCTCTGTGGATGACGTGCGCAGGTCTTTTAAACGCATTAACACCCGCAAGGCAGCCGGACCGGACGGCATTCCTGGACGTGTTCTTAAAGTCTGTGCGAATCAGCTAGCAGGAGTGTTTACGGACATTTTCAATCTGTCTCTTTCTCTCTCAGTCGTGCCAGCATGCTTCAAACTGGCCACCATTGTCCCCATTCCAAAGACTGCTACT